>JAOALB010000209.1:0-72667 GCA_025331125.1 Mycogone perniciosa
ATCCCTGACCTCTCTGTCAACATAAACCCACGAACCTCGGTTTATCCCTTGAGAATCAACCCGGATCGTCACAATATTGTTTATTTAATTTATTAAAGGTATGATTAATATACTTAGGCTAAACCTATTATTATAGTAATAATAAATATAAAAAGCTATTTATATATCCCTGCAATTATTATATAGCCCCTATCCTTATATTTTATAAAGTGTACCTAACCTATACAGAAATCCTATATAATACATAACTCAGGTCATTTCTAACTTCTAAAGTATCGAGGTATTAAATTGGTTGTAGGAAATCCTTTATGCCTGTAAAATTAGGGCCTATGGTGTCCTCTAGCTGCAACATGGCGTGTTATCAGGGTCGTCTTGTTCGTCAATTAAGGTAGTGTTTGTTGAGAAAAGCCTTTGGTGGGCTGGAACTAACTGAAGTTCAATCCAGTTGGAAGAAGCCGCTGCCTATCTTGGCCGGTTTCTGCGTTTTTGTTACCCTTTGCATATTCTATGCTGGCTCATTACAAGAACTTCTAAAACCAACGACAGAAAGCGACTTTATTCTCTCGCAATTACCTCCCGATGAGATTTACCAAGACCGCGTATCAGCATACAATACAACTGATCCTCTGGCGACCAGCCACGTCAACCTCAATGGCCTTAGATATGCTGTGTTTCTCCCAACCTTTGTGTGTGTATCTTGTCTTGAAGAGTGGATTGGAACTAACGTCTGCCGCATCAAGATTGGCCACTTCCCCCAAGCTGCAGATTTCTTTCAGTCCATCAGATGTCTCTGCATCGATCATGCTCAACTCAAATTCTACGTCATAGTCTCCGACTCGGAGGAGACAAAAGCTTTCAGGAAAATCCTAGACGAAATGAAACCATGTGGCCACACATTCGGCAGGTGGAAAGTCCCCCAAAGGAACATCAATTCACCAGTCGTAAATGTCGAAATTGTAAACCTCTTTGATATCTTGCCAAATATTTTTCACGGCGACGGTGTCCGTTCGAACAGCACATCAAGAATCCTCGACGACCAGGGCAAATTCGCCTATCAGTCTATTAAGAAGTTGGCGGCTGCTATGAGTTTCGATTACGACTATGGACTATGGCTAGACTCTGAAGCTATTGCTGTACGACCATTCAGCTTTCGAGACACATTTGAGGCATACATCAAGGCCCCAACGATATGGCGATCGAGAATGTGCAATACAGACTTCATGAGAGACATAATGGTTAACTCTGCAAAAGTTCTTGGCAGGTCTATAGATTCGCTCAGCTTATCACTTTGGACCTTGGAGAGGTGAGCCACCCTTCTCGCACTGCGTCACCCACTTGCTGAGTAGACTAACGAAATTTGTTTAGCACAGAATGGATTATAGAGAAAGATGTAATTTCTGACATGGTAGGGTTTGTGGAGGCTGCCCACGGCCGCGACTTCTGGTCAATCTGGATCGAAAACGGTGCACCATTTGAGGTTAATCTATACAACTTGCATATCTTGGCACGAAAGTTGGAGACGGTCAGTTCCATATTCTCCAAATACATGGTTCTTGAGACTGAAAGAGAGATGCTTCGATTTGGAATCGGTGAGTTTACCATGTTCTGTTTCTGTTTCGTGACACTCCAAGGGGTTGACATGCATGGTTATTAGCACCCGCCTTCCCCAAGGTCGCATTCAAGAAAGGCACCGGTTTCTTGGAAAGAGGATTTGATCTTCTCCGCGTTCCCGAGATTCAACCTAATCTTTCTGCCTTTTTACGTAGCTATGGCCAGCGCCTCTTCCGACTTGAGAACTTGGACATCACGCCACCAGACATTATCACCAAGTTCCTCCTCGATACACCATTGGACCTGCTTGTTTGTGGGGCCCCACTATTACATAGTTGGTGGGAAGAGTAGCGGTCGATAAACAAGAATGACCACACGCCAGAAAATGGTACTTGGGATTGGCAATTAGACAGTTCCAGCACTACTATCGATAGTTTCAATATAATTGGCAAAGGTACTGTAGGCGAAGAAGTATTGGCAAAACCCTATTTGATAAACCACTCTATCCAACCTGCACCTTACAAGTAAGCCATGATTTGAAAGAAATCAGTTACCGCAACAGGGGATACATAAATTATTAAAGGGGGTTATAGAACTGCGAATGACTGCGCGCGGTCGGTTACATTGGAAATATAGTTTGAGGAAACAATTCAATTCAACTCTTACCAATCCCTTGCAAAATAGTAACAGCTGCTGCTTCAATGCATCAAGATCGAGGTAAAAAATTGATCTCAACTGTATTGAGTCTGCCATGGAGAATAAGGGATGCTCTGCTAGAAATGATAGACTGTTCCGTTAGTATGATAGAGCGTGAAGGTGATGGGTTGCGATAACAATATATCACTGACTTTGATAGTAGCGACGAGAACTCCTAAAAATTGTTAAGGTATAGATAATTACACCTGTTGTAGTAAAGACATCCTATTCTATCTATGTTTGGTGGGGATTCTCATAGAGATCCCCTACTGTACGAAACGCAGCCCAAGCTATATCGTGGATGATAGAGTAATGGACCCTATTACAAGCGTAGGTGGAATCTCCGTCAATTGGATGCCCAGAGAATTTAGCGTTGGGACATAGAAATATCGTAAAGGCGTAGCCGATGTGTATATAGCGGGATTCGCCAACGAAGTCCGCGGCAGTTATTGCACACTTTTCCCAAATCATGTTAGTATCGTACAAAGGTAGGTTAACGAACTTATCTTAACCGCTCTTTATGACTTGGTAGATAATAAAAGCGTATTATATACACTGAAACAGGCATTATTATGAAGTTATAGGAAATCAATAAATTTATTAACCTTAATATTATAGAGCTTATATTGTTAAGTATTATAATATATTATATAGGTAAATAAATTCAGTAAAAGGCTATAATGTTAAAGAGGAAGGAAATAACTTAAAAGGTAAAGATAAAAAAAGATTATTATTAAACTAGTAATATATTAAAAATTAATAGTTAAGTATATTAATCATAATATAGTAATTTTTAAATTTAAAGTTTTTAAACAAATAATTAGTTTGTATATATAAGGTTAAATTTATATCTTAAAAATAAAATTTAATAGTTATAATAAAGTATAGTATAGGTATATAAAATATAAAAGGGATATAAATATTATAGTTATTATAAATGTCTATTAATAAAAGATTAAATAATAAAGCCTTTTAAAGAAAGAAATTAATTTTAAAATAATTAATAAAATATATTAATTGCCTTTAAACTTAATATTTTACTTTCTTTTTAAATTATTAATATAGCCTTTATAACTTATAAAGATAAATTTATAATAATTAAGTAAATATAATAGGGTAAAAGTATATTAAAACTTTAATTTAAAGAGAAAAGAAAAATAAAAAAAAAGACTTTATTTTTTATATTATATTAATAGTATATTTAAAGTAAAGTCTAAAGGATCAATATATAATATACCTTTAACTAAATATATACCCTTTGAGGTTATACTAGAATCTTTATTATATGTCTTTCCTATTATAATTATAAGTAAAACCCTCTTTAAGGTAAACGGATTAAGTAAAGGGCTAGAACCTTAAGGAAAAGTAAAGGAGGTTGAAAAACAGTTATTTTAAAAGGAAATAAATATTAATAAATAGTTAATAAGCTATAAATTAATAATTCAATATAGTAATAATAGTTTATTAATCTTTAAAGTCTTATATCTTTAAAGATTACAGTTGCTTTTATATATATATTTTAATTTAATTAAAGTCAAAATATAGTAAAAAGGTTTTATATAATATATTTATTCTTGACTATTACTATATAAATAATTTACTTTCTTTTTCTTTTTTTAATTTTATATTTGCTTTAATAAAAAAGCTATTTATAACTTTTAAGTTAAATTAAAGTAAACTGTATATATATAGGAATTATATTTATGCATTTAATAAAAGCTATAAAGTTGATTAAAATATAATAGAAGTTAAAATAAGGTTTAAAGGCTTAATGAAATATACTATTAAATATACTATATATAATATATATTATATTTAATTACTTTATTTAATAATAATATTTATTATAAAAGATATATACATTAATAAAAGTAACCTTTTGAATAATAAAAAGGAAAATATAAATGGATTATTTACATTTAAAATAAATAACCTATTTAAAAGAATTAATAATAAATAAATAAAGATTTAAATGTCTTTTAATATATATTTTTATTATAAAAAATACCTTTATAAAAATATAAAATAAAATATACTTTTAAGAGTAAGAACTATATAAAGTATTAAAATTAATTTAAAGAATACTTTAAATAAACTATTAATATATTTAAAGAAAGTTCTTAATTTCTAAATATTAAAGGTTATTTTAAAATAATTAATCTTTATAAATAAAATATATATATTAACAAAAAATTTAAATACTACTTTAAGAAATATTTTATATCTTTTTAAAAGAAGATAATTAATAAAAGAATAACTTTATATATTAAAGTATATTATTTAGTGTAGAAAGATGAGATATTATAATTAAAAGTAAGTTAATATATAAGGGGCAAAATATAAAGAATAAAAAGTAAATATTTAAATAACTTTACTAAACTTTTTATTACCTTAAATTTAATAAATCCTTTATAATTAAATATAAAGATTTTTATTATATTTAAAAAACTAATTTAATTACTTTTTATACATAAAGTTTAAAATAGCTATAATATTATTTATTTAATAAATAATATATATTTACTTAAATTTCATACTTTTATATTCAATAAATTAAATAATAAAGTTAAAATTAATATAATCTTTTTTAAAGTATTTAAAAACAGGATATATAAATATTAAAGTCTTATAAATATAAAGAAGGTATATAAGTTAAAGATATTATATTAAAAGATATTATAATAATAAAGGCTTTTTATATAAATATTATATTAAAGGTAAAGCTATAAATAATTAATATATAATATTATAAATAAAATAACTGTTTATATTATATAATATTTAAATAAAGTGTTATTATTATAAACTTTATAAAGAAATATGTTTTAATTCTTTATTAATATAACCTTTTATTTACTTATATTAATCCTTTTAGTAATTATATTAATTTTATATAATATTATATTACTTTTAATTCAAAAAGGTAATATATTAAATATATATATATAAAGCATTAAAAGATCTTTTACTTTTAAAAATAATTTTAAATACTTTTAATACGTATAATTAAAATGTTTTAATTTGAGGTATTAAAAAGTTAATATATATAATAAAAAATATATTTAAATTAAAAGTATAAAATAAATTAACTTTAAATCCTTTACTTTTATATATATAATTTAAGTTCTCTTTAAATCCCTATATTAATAAAAATATAATAGGGGGTTAAGCTAAGTAAATATAATATAGGTAATAAAGTATTATAAGACTTAAACTGACTGCTTTATTAACTTATATGCAGTTAGGTTAATATAGTTAAGCGAAAGGCTAGCGTTATATAAAGGACCCTATACTGCCTATCCTTTATAGCAGTATATACCTTTTTAGATATAGTATATATTAAAGTATATATTTTTTAATATTATAATTATCCCTCCTTTTCTAAATAGCTGTCTTAATTATTCTTTAATATTAAGGTTTTATAAATAAAAGAAGTAAAGTAATATAATTTCCTGTATTCTCCTTTAACTACTCTTTAAATTGCTTTTCCTTTATCCTTATTTTACTTACCTTTTATATAATTTATCTTTTAACCTTTATTCCTTACTCTTTTATCCGATTTATCTTTACTTTATTGCCTTTATTACACTATCCCTTTACTTTAATGCCTATTTTAAGTAAACTGCTAGCTTTTACTTTATTAAAAGCTAATATATATATTATTTCTATATAATATTAAAGTATAATAAAAAGGCAATAAAATAGTAGAGAAAGCCCAGTAACTTAAAGTTAATTAACTGTATTTTTATTAACTCTGCTTTAACCTGCTATTTTTAATTTATAAAGCGCAATAACTTCTATAATTAATAAATTCTATTTAATATTTACAATTCTAAGTATATTAACCTTTTATTCGTTTATTCATTATTTTTTATTAGCCGTTTTATATTACTATAAAGTTATATTTATTACATAAATGTTATCCTTAAACTAATTAAGACTTAATATAATAACTATATTATTTTAAAGCTTAATAATAAAAAAAATAACCCTTTATATAAATTTAAAAGGATTTATATATTAAATGTTTATAGGAATTTCGCTTAACCTTTACTTTACTTTTAGTAATATTAAATTAAAGTACTCTTAAAAATATAAGTTAATTAACATTTAAATGGATTAGGATTATATAGAGTATAAGACTTTAATAACTATTTATTAATACTTTTTAGTGTTTTAGTAGCTTTAACTTTCAATTTAAGCTCCTTTTAATTTATATTTTACCTCTTTTAATATTATTTTTCCTTTTATTAATTATTTATATATAAACTATTAATATTGCCTATAAATAAATAAATAAATAGACTATAAAAGACTTAATAGTTTAGATTAAAGGGTAGTTTCTTAAGCTCCTTTTTATTAATAGTAGATATATCCTTTAATTAATAGCTTAGTAAGGTACTTTTATAGTAATTAATAAACTATTACTTATTAATAAAAACTTTAATTAAAATAAATATAATACAATAATTAAATTATTATTTAAAGCAGGTTTTAATTTATAGTTATTTTATTATTTATTATTTATTTAACTTTTAAAGTATAGGTAGCTTTTCCCCTTTTTAATTAATTGTTAATTAATAGTAAATTTATATTAATTTCCTAGGTTTACCCCTCTTTTTCCTTAACTAATTAAACATATCCTATATTTTTAGAATATTAATAAAGGCTTATTTCCTTTTAGCCTATACTTTTTAATATTATTTTATTTACTTTTAAACATTTTTTATATTACTTTTTATAATTTATTAATTATATTTAAAGGGCTATTTGTTTCATTTTGTTAAATAATATATTTCCTTTTAAAGCTATATATATTCTATAACGTTTTTTACTTTTTACCTTTCCTTTTACTCTTTTAAATTTAATATTACTAGTAATTTATTAATAATTTCCTTTTTTATTATTTATAGTTTAAGCAGGCTAATATGTAATATATTATATAAATAGAAGTATTCTTTTAGTAAAGTAATATAATAAACTTATTTTTTTATAATTTCAAACATGCAGAAAAGTTTTATAAACTTTAATATTAACTTTTTCTTTTTAGCTTTCAATTTTAAATTCTTTATTAAAAGTATTATTAAGTCCCTTTATTTTAAAATTGAAGGCTTATAGTATTTATTATAATAAAACATTTAGTATCTTACAGCAATTTACTATTGAACTTTTAATTTTATTTAAAGTTAATTTAATTTTTTAATATAAGCTTATACTGCTAATATAGCTTTACTTTTAATAATATCTTTATTTTTTATTTAAAAGTCTAGCTTAAAATTATATAAAGCTTTAAATACTAATACCTTTATTATTGTATATTTTATATTATTATAAATAAACTATTTTAACTTTAAAGCTATACCTATACTGCTTGTATTTTATTTATAACATATTAAAAGTAGTATGTCAATATTTAATTTATTCTCTTTATTTATTTATTAATTTATAAGTAAAACACTATTAATAGGCAGTATTTTATATAAAACATAAAATAGATTTTTAATTAAAGATTATTTATAAATACTAATCTTTTATTTAAGACTATCCTTTATAAAGGCTTAAATATTAATTTAACTGTTATATAAAATAGCTTTATTAACCTTATAGTAATAGTTAAAGTATTAGTAAATATACATAATAAATACATTATAAATTAATTTACTGTTATTAAAATAGCATTTACTTTTTACTTTTAATATATTACTATTAATATATTTATAATAAAGTCTATAATAATGTTTAACTATAGCCTATTTAAAGTTAAAAGTAATTTTAAAGCGCTATATAGGCAATATTATTATAATACTGCGCTTTAATATATACTATAGCTATATATATATATTTATTAATATTTTTATTTATATAATATTAATAAAATTTATATTCAAGGAGTTTTAATATTTATTAAATATTAAAGTAGCCTATTAATAGATTATTATAGTATAGGTTTCTTAATATTTAGTATATTACTTTATCCTTTAATATATATAGGCAGTTTTGATATAATAGCAGTCCTTTTATATTTAATAATTAAACCCTTTAAGGTTGATAGCTATTAACTGCTAATATAATAGCCTTTTATTTTTTAGTTTCTTTATCCCTTTTTTAAGCTTTTTAAATTAACTTTATAAAAGATTTAGAAATTAAATCTTTTATAGGCTTTTTTATTATTAACGTGTATTTAATGATAAAGGTTAAAATTATTTATTTACAGTTAATGATCTTTTTAGCCTAATTAGCTCAATATAAAGGTTTTTATAGTCTTTTACTTTTATCTTTATTAATAGAAGTTATTTTATTTTATAAAAGCATTTTACTATATTTAAATATATTTAATATTTAAATTCCTTTACTTTATAAAGGCATTTCGCTATATATTGTATATATTTATATGAATTAAACTTTAATTAGCCTACCTTATAAATTTAATAGTAATTTAATATTTATTTACTTTTCCCTTTTAAAGTTAAAGCGCTATAATAGTATCTTTATAAAGTTACTTTTTCCTAAATATATATACTATTGGACTTATTACTATAATAGCCTTTATTATTATATAAAAGTCTATAAATTTAAATAGTTAAATAAAACTTTTATAAAAGTCTTTACTTTATTAAAATAATATTATTAATATAGCAGTAACTTTATAATCGCAAATATCTTTTAATTTAAAGTTTTATAGTTCCGCTTTACATTAATAAACCTTCAAAACTAAAACGCTATCAACTAATATTTTCCTTTTAAATTTAATTAAAATAAAATCTTTATTATTATATTATTAAATATATTTATTTTAATATAGCTTAATAGCTTTAAATTAAAGTATCATAACAATAGTATTGCCTAAAAGGCATTTTTTAACTATTAAAATACTGCCCTTTTACTTTTTATTAATTAAATTATCTTTAACCTTTTTCTATTTTTATTACCTTTTAATAAAATAATAAAAAAGGCTATAGTATAAACGTATTTTTTAATAAATTATTAATAAAAGTTATAAAACCTTAAATATATTTAAATATCTTTATATAATTTAAGTTTAAGCTATAATATAATAATCTTAATTTAAATAAAGTCTATTAATAGTTTATCTTTTAGTAGGATATACTTTAAAGATTTAATATTATTTTAATAAAAAGTGTATTTTAAAACGTTAATATATAGCTTAATTTATTTTAATTATTTTAACACTTATTTAATATAATTTATATACTCTGTTTTGATCTTTAAGTAAATAAAGACATTATTAACGTAAACTATATATATAATATTAATTAATTTATATAATATTTGATGAATATAATATTAAAAGGTTATTAATATATTAATAAACCTAAAAGGCACTATTAAATATTTAAAGTAATTATAGTATATTTAAAATATAATTTCTTATTTATTTCCTTTTTCAATTTAAATATAATAATAAACTTCTTTTATATTCATTTTTATAAAATATTAAACGCTTTAAATATAGTTAAGAATCTTTAAAATAACAGGTAAAAGGTAGTGGTTTTTTTCTATTATTTTATTAAATTTATAGTTGTTAATATATAGCTGCAGTATATTATCCTTTTTTAATATAAAAAGAATAAGCGCCTTTATTAAACTTTTTAAAGGGCAGATTTATCCGTTTATTAAAGCTTTTTTAAAGTAAAAATAAAGTTTTTTAAGTTTATTAAAAAAAGGTAAATAAATACTGCTATATAAAGGTTAAGTCTTTAATAAAAGGTTAATTAAATAATCTGCAGCTTTATATTGCAGTAATATATTAATATAGGCTAAATTAAATACTTTTAAAAGGGAGTAAGATTTTATAGGGATATTAATAGTAAATCCTTTACATATTACTTTATTTTCATTTAGTAGTTAAAGGTATTTATTTAATTTAATAACTATAAATATTTAAATTAAATTTTTATATACTATTTAAAGTTTATATAATAGTAAAATCTTTTAGTCTTTTTATTAATATTTAAACAATTAATATTAAGTAATTAAGTTAATATAAATAGAGTATTCTATTAATATTAATATTCCTAATAATATAAGGCTATTTTAAAGGTATAAATTATAGTTAATATTGATATAAATATATATATATTATTAAATAATACCTTAAAAGTTAATAAACTATATTAAAACCCTTTATATATTATATTAAAAAATATAACTTTCTTTATAGCTTTAAAGTTAAATACTCTTATAAGTATTTAATAAAGTTTATATATTTAAGTAAAGGTTATATTAATATAATTAACTTTAACGCAGCTATTAAAATCTATATAGGTTTTAATATATATTTACCTTTTAATTATAATAGGTATATAAATCTAAATCTTTATCTTTAATATTTATTTATTTAATTATAATAAAGCTATTCATTATAATTGCTAGTTATTTCTTTACTTTTTTTTATAATTGGCTAAATATAAATATATAGGTATCAAGTATTTAATACTATCATCATAGAAATAATATTAAAGATTTATATTTTAAAGTATAAATATATTATCTAAATATATTACAGTATTATTATATTTCTAACCTATATGTAAATTATAGTTACACGTTTAAAGATATTTATAAAAAAAGGTTTAAAGGTTTAGCTTTTTTTATTTCCTTTTTTAATATAATTTTACTATATTTTAAAAACAAATAATAAATAAAACTATTTCCTTTTTAATATTAAAAATATCTTTATAGTATATTTTAATTTAATTTTATAGTTTTATATTAAACTTTATATAAAAACTAGAAGTATATCTTTTTTCTAGTTTATATAAAAATCACTTTTTAATTAAATTTAAGTAAATATAAAACTTTATTCAAGTTTAGCCTCTACGCTAATAGGTATATTTAAACTATATAATAAATAAAAGTTTTTAATCTTTAAAATCTTTGAATATTATTTTACTTTTTTTTATATAGTTTAATTAAATATTTTTAATTTCTTTTTATTGAATAAATAAGTATTTATTAAAGTATTACTATTAATTAAACTTATATTTAATATTTATATTATTAAAGGTAAATGAAATATACTTTAAATCTTTTTAAAACTTTTATAGTGCTTTATTAAAGGTTTATTTTAAATTGCTAAGCTATTTATTTTAAGTATAAAAATTGCCTTTAAAGTAAAGCTAAGTAATATTTTTAATATAGATTTCTCTTTAACTACTATTTAATAAAGCATTTAAGCTTTAACAGTATTTCAATTATCATTTATAGGTTAAAGAAATATTACTTAACTAGCGCTTAAAGGCCTGCTCTTTTTCTTTAAAGTTAAAAAGTAGCTTTAATTAATAAATCTATTTATTAATATAAGTATATTTCTTTTATATATTATCTTATATAAGGTTATATTATATTTTATTTTATATAAGGTTATTTATGGTATTATTAAAGCCTGCTGTTAAATTACTAGGTAAATATATATTAATTATAAAGTTACTAATATTTCTCTTTATACTTACTAATATATTAGCTATAGTAGACTGCTATATTATTATTATATTAGCCTAGGTAATTTATAAAGAAGTTTAAAGATTATAATAAAAGTTTAACCTAAATAAATATAATATAAGTAATAAAGTATTATAAAACTTAAACTTACTGCTTTATTAACTGATATCCAGCTAGGTTAATATAGTTAAGTGAAAGGTTAGCGTTATATAAAGGACCTTATACTGCTTATCCTTTATAGCAGTATATACCCCTCTAAATATAGTATATACTAGGGTATATACTTTTTGGTATTATACTAAACTTTTAAAACTATTTTATTATATTTAATACAATTTATAAAACTAGAAAGAAAGATATAATAGTAATAAATTATTATTAATATTAAAAAATAAATATTATAAATGGATTAAACCTTTATGATTAATAAAGAAAATAAGGCTAATTATAAAAGATTCTTTATTTAACCTTAATAATAAAGTTTAAATATAAGTTAAAGTATTTATATAGTAGTTTTACTATAATAATAAAACTACTATTATAAAAATAAAGAAAGAAATAAAATATTAAAAGAAATATAAATTTAAAGAATTATATTTCAGTACTCCTGTTTTAATATTTATAAATTAAATCATAGAATTAAATATATAAATAAATAGGTTATTATAAGCTGATTTAAATTACTTTAAAAAGTAAAACTATTAAAGCTTTTATAGTTTAAAAGAATAATAACTATAATATAATTAATTAATATTAACTTTATATATTAAGAAAATAGTATTTATAAAGATTTTAAAATAATACTCTTATAATTATATAGTTATTTTAATAAAAAAGTATAATATAGATTTTAAATTTAAATAAAATAGTCTTTATATATATAACTACTATAATAGAGCGCGGTATAGCGATATAAAGTATTAAGAAATAGGTAATAAAGCTTGATTCTATTTAAAAATATACCATAATAGCCTCGCTATATATATATAGCTAATATAAAGGAAAGGGTAGAATATATACATTATAAGCGCTTACATAGTCTAATATATCGCTTATGCAATATATATATCAGCTTGTATCTGCTATATAAGCAGATAAGAGCTCCTTAGCGTTAAAAGCGCTACTAAATGGTAGGTCCTTGGCCTATATAACCGAATAACTACTATATTTATAGATTAATAAAAGACTATAAAATAAAATAAAATAAATAAAAGTTTAAAATAGAGTTTAAAGTACTATAAAGTACTTTATTGTTTATTTTACTATTAATATATATTAAATATAAATCCTTTAATTAAATATAGTCATTATAATAAGGAACATAAAGTTTAATAAAAATAGGTTTTATAATCTTAAGTTTACTAATATAAAAAAGCTATTAATTATTTAATAATATTATACTTAAAGAGAAAGGGATAAGATTTAACTTTATATTTATATTATATTTATATAATACCTTTTAAATAAAAGAAGTAATAAACTATTTAAATTTAAAAGTGAAGATATTAAAGAACATAGAAATAATATATAAAAAGGTAAAGGATTAATTAATAGAGTAGTTTTATAAATATAATCTTTTATAATTTAAAAGTAAATAAAATTAATAAAACTATAAGATTTAAAATGTAAAGGAAATATTGAATAAATTTAGTATTATAAATATATAGATTAAAGAAATAATCTCACTATTAAATAAGGTTATTTAAAGTAATAAAAAGAATTTATAATAGTATAAAAGTATAAAATTATGTAAAGATACTTTTATAAAAGTAATTTATAATAATTATTTTAAAAAGGAAATAAAAGGATTTTTTAGAATAGTTAAAGTAAAGGATACTTAATAATAGTAAATCTTTTTAAAATAATAAATATATATTTATTATAGAATTAGTAAAGTATATTATATAATGTTTAAAAAGACCTATAAATAGTCTTTATAATATTTGTTATAGCCTATAATTAAAAGTTTATTTAAAGGTATAATATTGCTTATTAAAACGAATAGTATATTTAAAAGGTTTTATAAAACTATTAAATAATTAAAAGAGCTTAAAGATTCTTTATTAAACAATTGGTTTTTAAAAGGTATATAAAAGGGAATTAATATACCATATAAATAAAGTATTTAAAAAGAAATAAAATAAGTAATAGTATATTTAAAGCCTTTATTTATTAAATAGATATTTATATATAAATATAATAAAAAAAGGAAGTTAAAATACTATAAAGTATACTTTATAATATCAAGTAATTTATGGGAAAGCTTCATGATAAAAGGTATATATATTATAATACTTATAGTATACCCCTTTTATATTATTATAGCTTTAATAACTAAATTCCAATTAATAATATAATAGTTTAATATAAAGCATAGTCTTTACTATATTAAAAATAACTAGAAATATTTATAATATATAGGCTGTTAAATATATTTAAGTAAAAGAATATATATATAAACTTAAATAAGGCTTTATATAAATTAAAAGACTTACTATAATTATAACATAATAAATTATAATTAACTTTAAAGGAATAAAGTTTAAAAGTATACTTAAAAAAGCTATACCTTTTCTTTATATTTAATAAAAAGATTCTTTTAGTCTTTTGGATTAATAATATTTTAGCTATATAGTATAAAGATAATAATATATAAGTAATAAAGTTTATAGTTAACTTAAAAAGGAAATATAAATTAATTAAAAGTAGAAATATAAAATAATTTTCAAAAATTAATATTATATGAAATTATATATAGTATGAAATATACTTTTTATATAAATATTATTTTAAAAAGAATAATATAATCCTTTAATTTAATTAAAAGGAAATAGCTTTTAATTATTTGTATTTTAATAATTAAATATAAAAGAAATACTAGTTAAATAATAATTAAAAAAGTTAAAAGTTATTAAAAACCAATTTATATGTTATATTATAGTATAAAGAGTATAGTAAAATAAAAGGTAACTATTATTTATGAAAACCTTACTATTATTAACAATAAAGGTTAATTAATAAATTAATAAAGTTAAGATAAAATAATTTTAAACTATTAATTTTATAGTTTAAATAATTAAATAAAATAAATAAATATATTATAAAATATAATAATAATTACTTATTTTATAAGTAAAGTATTATTTTAACTAATTAGTGTTATTAATATATTAAATAAAATTGCCTTTTTTATGAATTATTAACTATAAGTAGTTTTTATAAATAAGTAATTAGCGCTGTAAAGTAAAAAGAAAAGTAAAAAGAGTAGCTATAGCGTTAATATTATAAGCTTTTTTAAAAGCAGTAACAATAATTATAAAGAAAGGAAATAGTAAAAAAAGGAATTATTTACTTTTTTATAAAAAAAGCTTTAAAACTATTATTTAAAGTACAAGTTATTATTTATAATACTATTATTATTATTATATTTATATACTATTAATATATATAAAAGTATATCCTTCCCTTTCCTTTCTGTTCCTTCCCTTTATATTATCTTTCTACTTATATACCCCTTTTATATATTATATATATAGTAGGGCCTTTAAAGTATATACTTTTTAGCCGGCCTTTCGCTAATAAAAAGCCTTCCTAGTAAATAAAGGTACTTTTAGAGACTAAGTTTAAGTTTTAATAATATAGAAAAGTAAGGATTTCTACTATACCTTAAAGTATCTTTCTTTATTAATATAATTTATATTTATGGCTTTAATAGTAACTATTATTTAAAGATTTAGATTAATAAAAAATAACTAAATCCTATTATCTTTATATTTATTTTATATTTATTTAGTAATATTTTAAATAGACTTTGAATCTTTATTTCTATATTACTAATTTACTTTATTTGCAATAATAATTAATTTATAGGTAATTAATAGTAAGGTATATACCTTTACAAAAAGCAGGTTTAAGTATATACTCATAAAACATTTAAGGTATAGACTATATACCTATACAATAGCCTTTTTTATTTTAATAATCTTTTTCTAGTATTTAAAGAATATTAAAATATTATTTAATAAATAATTATATATATAACTATTATAGCTTTAAATAATAAATAGTTTATATAAATAGTTTATTATTAAAAAGTTTATTTATTAATAATCGTAAAAAAAGGCTAATAGTTTTACTAATATTATTAATAGCCTTTTAAGCCTTTTTAAAGGTAATAAAGCTTTAGTTAATAAATAACATTATAATATTTATAATAATAGTATAAATAAAGGTTATAAAAGCCCTTTAATTTAATAGTTAAATAGTTTAAATAATTTAAGTAATTTAAATAAAATGTTTTATATATTAAAGATTTTATATATTAAGTTAAAAAAAGTCTTATAGTAGTAATATTAACCATAAAGTGATATAACCTACTTTTTTACATACAATCTAGAATATAATGGATATATTATAGGACCACCTATACAGAAAATATATCTGAATCGCGTACAAGTACCTCTACCTGATAATAAGGAAGGCTATTGTTGAACCACTTAGTATGGAGTAGTAATACTACTTACTGCCAGGCCAACTTTTCGCTTACACTATTAGAGTAAGCAGTCTCCTTTATGGCCGGCCCGCTTCCTTCGTCCAGTCATGCACTCCACCTCGTTCCTACGAGTAGATATCCATAGCTGCCCTACTACCAATGGTATCCAGAATCGACATGGAGAGCTTATTTCCATTTTAATTACTGAATCTTACATAATACCAGCGCCTATGACGCGGCCACGAGACTGTCGGGTTCAATGACTGAATGATTTGTGATGCCCGTGCATATCATAATTGAGGTTGATCTGCGCCCCATCATGATAAATCGACAGTTATCCCGTAACACCTTTTCTGATTTCTACGAGATACTGTGAAACGCTACACCTAACTAGTCTCATGATCATCACTACCCATTGGTGGGTCGATGCTCTTGCCATGATTCCGACCCCAATTCTCTTTGACAAGTTTCTCTCGGTGGTGGTTGATACAGGCTCTAGGTCCTCAGTAGAAGCTACTTTGTCGAGGGTGAAATGACACTCCCAAACACACACACACACACACACACACACACACAAACAACGACTGGTATCGAGCGCGGTTCCCGCGCTCCTGACAGAACCACGAAGAGGCAATTAGGTAATATAGGGACTAAAAGATACTGCGGATCATTTGGTCATAATGCCAGCAGCTGAAAGCAACTAACGGTTACCTCCATACGCCTCAGCGACTGTAAAGGTTACAGGTGGGGTTATGTATTGAAAGAGGAAGAAAGTTGTTGTCTATTAAACTAGGTCTATCTGTATGTCTTTATAGTCTATTGCTTTCCTGATACAGTAGTTGCTTAAATAAGCAGTCGACTTTTCTCGGGTAAGCCAATAAGGAAATGCAGGTGTGTTGGGTATGTCAGTTACCCCCGACAAACTACCTTAATAGGTCGGGGCAAAATATCGTGGCAAGGTATAAATCTGAGCGATGGTTTAGGCAACGTACAGGGTTTTTTGTATTAACACATGAAAAATTAGTTGACGGAAAATGGTATTTGGCTCTTTCATTGGTAAGAACGTGGATGGAGACGTCAAATCCCTCTCAGGGCATCGGCAAGCATAAGGGGATATGTGCAACGAGTTGAACATACATGATGGATGAACTCATAACTCGAAAACACTACAAATGGCGAGGCTGTAATTGAGGTTGAAAGGGACAGAAGGCATGGCTCTGATATTTTCAGAACTTGGCCACATAATGAAGTAAACGGAGTAGGTCTGATGGAGTTTAAGCCACAGGGGGCATAGACTAGCAAGAATTGTACAAATTGGTTGAAGCTTGGTAACCCAGAGATTGTGTAGCTTGTTGCTGGGGGACGTTTGGGGCTCCTCTGTCACGACCCAACCAGGTCGAGGCCCAGGTCCGGAAGAATTTCAGAACGACAGGCCAATAGGAACATAATCACTAAAGTATATACCGAATTACTAATAATTAAAGATATATATAAGTAATTATAAACCTCAAATTATTAAAAATATAGCTATATTCTTTAATAATTATTATAACTCTCTTTTATATATATATATATATATATATATAACTAGCTTATTATTTATTTAGTATAGTTATTTAAATAGTTGTTAATAAATTGTATTTTCTAAAACCGCCTATTCTATAGAATTATAACTATATTACTCTGCTTAGTATTTATCTTGAACCTCTCTATTAATATAAACCTATAAACCTTAGTTTATCCTTTAAAAATTAACCCAGATTATTATATATTAATAACTTTTATTTAAAAGGCAATTAAATATTTTAAGTAATATTGCAAATATATCTATACAGTATCCTTTTTTAATACTTTACCTTTTATTCTACCTTTTTATTAAAGGCGGGATAATAATAAAAATAATAATATACATAAAAGTAAAGATAAAGATAAAGTTAATAAAATAAAATAGTTTTGCATGTATATAAAGGAAGCCTTTTAATATATAGAAGTTAACAATATAAAATAAAAATAATACTATTAATATTTAATCGCTAAAAACACTTTATTTTTATTAAATACTTTTATAATAAATATAAATTAAAAGTTAAAAAAAAGGTCTATAAATTTTATTAAAATAGAAGTATTATTAAATATATAAGAAAATATATAAAAGATAAATAATTAACTTTATAAACTTTATTTATATATAAAAAGAGGATAATAATAATTTAAATTTAAAAGTATTAAGAATACATAAATTAAAGTAAAAAGTAAAAAGAATATATTATTAGCTTTGATTAATAAAAGGTTTAATTAAATAAATCTAAACGCTATTTAAAAAAGAAAAGTAAAAGTTATTTATTATAATTATCATAAATTAAAATATATTTTAAAAGACTATAAAGCTTTATAAAAGTTAAAAATTAATAAACTTTAAAAGTTTATACTAAAGTTTAAATAAAATATTAATATAGTTTTAAAAGCTATTAATTATATATTATTTAACTAAACTATATACTATAATAATAGCTGCTTTATTTATAAATCTAATAAAAATAAAAGCAGATAGTATTGAAAATAACTTAAAAGAATATATATAATAAATTAAAAGGGATATTAATTAAAACTTAAATCTTTAACTTTTTGTCACGTTCCGAGCACGTTTCCCTTATATACAGTTGGTACCGTTATAATAATTGCTATAAATACGATTATTAGCCTATTCTTTTGCCTGTTGGCGTGACGGGATAACGGTTCGTTACACTTTTAAAGATATTTTAAAAAGAATAAAGTAAATAGGTATTTACTATATTTAAATAGTTTAATAAAATAAAACTGGAACTTTAATTATATATAGTTAAATAAAAATAATAATATTTTAAGTACATAAATAATTGCTATAATTAATTATTAATATTTTAATTAAATTACTATAAATAATAAGAAATAAACTAATAGCGGTAATTTTAATAATAAATGTAAAAATAACCCTTTATAATATAAACTATTATTATATAATACTATACCTTTAAAATTAAAAAATATATTATTAATATATAATAACTTTAAAAATAACTTAAATAAATATTGCCTTTATATAATTAAAAAGATTACTATAAATATATAATTATATAAAATATATTTATCTTTATATAAATACTTTTATATATAAAATAAAGCTGATAATAAAATAGTTATTAAAGCAATTTTAATTACTTGAACTATATAAATAGAATTTATATATATTTATAGATAAAGAAATTATACTATAAATAACTTTATTTATAAAAAGTAGTATATTATATTTTAAGTTATTTATATTATATATAACTATCTTATATACTTTAAAATAATGTAAAATATAATATATTTTTACTAAAAAGCTTATTTTACTTTATACAATAAATATAAAATTATAATAGTTTTAAAAAGTAAAGTATAATTATATAATATTAAAACTTTAAACCTATTATTATTAAATTGAATACTAAAGCTTTGAAGGAATATTATTAACTATATAGACTTGAAAAATATAAACTTAAAAAATAAAATATTTACAATTAAAAGAAATAAATAGAATAATACTTTTACTACAATGAAAAGTTTAAATAAAATTAATAAGACTATTTAAAGTATAATAGCTTAAAGTATATTATATAAAAGTAAAGTAAGTAATAGGATTAATATTTATAATAAATTAATAATATATTATATTTATTACTAGAATATATATATTATAAAAAGAATATATTATCTATTTACAAGAAAAACTTTAAAAATAATAAATATAAAAGTATATAGGGTATAAGTTTTCTTTAAAAGATAAGGAAAATAATTAAATTATAAAAGAATTATATTAAAATGAATTTAATCTTATTACTTATAAAGGAACTGCCAATAATGAAAGAAAATAATATTCACTTTAAAAACGTTTAATTAACTATAAAATCTATATAAAAAAGAAATTAAAAAATAATTAATATTACTTATAAAAAGGCTATAAAGTAATAATTAATAAATTATATCTTTTAAAATATGAAATAATAAAAGTAATAATAAAGATATACTATATTTTAAATTAAAGATAATAGTTAAAGGATATTAGCTATATGTATTAATAGATAATAGAGTAATAGGTAATTTTATTATACTTATAAGTATACATTATTTATAATTACTTTAAAAAGAGAAAACTAAACTATATTAACTTTATTGATTAAAAGGGGGAGCCTTTATATATAATAGTAGATAAATTAAATAAAAGATTAATTATTTTAAATATAAAATTATTAAATATAAAAAAGTAATTTTGTATAATATAGTAAATGTTAATACATATAATATTATTTTTAGTTATTTTTAATTAAAATATAATAACTTTAATATTAATTAAAAGAAAGGCTAGCTTTATTAGTATAATAATAAAGCTTTTTTAATAATTAAAACTATTAAAAAGGCTTTAGCTATAAGGCGGAAATTTTATAAAAAACCTGTAAATATATTAAAAAAAGGAATTAAAAATAAAGTTTAAGTAAAGTAAAAGAAAAGATAAATAAATTTAAAAAATAATTGCTTTTTTGTAGGAAGGATTTAATAATATTAATAAAATACTTAAAATAAAAAGCTTTAAAATAGCAGTATTATTAAAATAAGTATAAAATATCTTTAAAGAATACTAAAAATATAATAAACTATTTAAAGAAATATTGAATATTAAATTATTAGAATACAGTTAATAGAATTATATAATTAAGCCTAAAGATAATATAAGTATTACCTTTTATAAAATTTATAATTTAAATAAAAAAGAGCTTAAAAGTCTATATAAATATTTAAATAATATATTAGTTAAAAGATATATTTAACCTTTTATATTAAAAATAACCTATTTTATTATATTTATATTAAAAGAAAGAGGTAAACTATAATTAATTATAGACTATTAACAGTTTAATAAAGCTATTATTAAAGATAAAACCCTATTACTATGAATTATAAAATTATAAAATAAATTATATAGAAAAAAGTAGTTTATAGTATTAAACTTAAAGGGCATTTATAACTTTATTTAAATTAAAAAAGGATATAAATAAATAACTATATTTCAAATTAAATACAGTTTATTTAAATATTTAATTATACCTTTTAATTTTATTAACGCCTTTATTATATTTAAAAACATAATTAATAATATTTTAAAAAAGTACGTTAATATCTCTATAATCATTTATTTAAATAATATTTTAATCTTTTTAAATACCTTTAAAGAATATAAAGTATATATTTATCAAGTATTATGAATATTATAAAATACTAAACTATTTATAAAATTAAAAAGATATAAATTCTATATATAAAAAGTTACCTTTTTAAAAAATATTATTACCTTTAAAAAGATTTATATAAATTCATTAAAAGTATAAGCAGTAAAAGACTAGCCTATATTTATAATAGTTAAAGAAGTTTAAAGCTTTTTAAAATTTATTAACTACTATTAATAGTTTATTAACAAGAATTAAATGTTCCGATAAATATTAAATATATAAAATATATTTAATAAAATTAAACAATTTATTTTAAAAAAACCTATATTTATTATATTTAATTAATTTCAAGAAATAGAAATTAAAATAAATACTTTTAACTTTACTATAAAAGTTTAATTTAGTGAAAAGGATAAAAGCAGTAAACTATACTTTATTACCTTTTATTTTTAAATATTATATAGCGCAAAACTACATTATTTAATATATAATAAAGAATTCTTTAGTATTATTTTTATATTTAAAAAATAGTAATACTATTTATTAAAAGGAATATATAAAGTTAAAGTATATATTAATTATAAAAGTATTATATAGTTTATAATAATTTAATAACTTTTAAGAAAATAAACTCATTATATAAAATACCTTTTAAAATTTAATTATATTTTAATTTATTAAAAAGGAGTTAAACATAAATAAATAAATGTATTTAATAAATAAACCGATTATAAGTAAAGAAAGATTAAATATATTAAATAAATTTTAAAGTAAATCTTTAAAAGATACTATTAATAAATAGCACTTTAGGCTATATATAAAGTATTTAATAATATACTATCTTTAATATATTAAAAAGTATTATATTATGTAAAATAAGAATAGGTTTTTAAAAAATATAAAGTTTAATAAAGAAATATTTCATAATAAAATAAAAAGATTTAAATTTTAAATAAACTTTAGAAAAATAGAATTATAGAAGTTTATTAATATTTAATATATAAACATAAAAGTATTTGCAAGAATTATAAATAAATTTGAAAGTCTTTTAAATTTTAAAGACTTAAGAAAGTAATATAAAATATTACTTCTTACTATATAATTTATAAAACAGTTAAACCTTTAAAATATAAACTATATAGTAAACTTTAACCTTTATTTATATTAAAATAATTATAAAAGCTAATTTATTCAACTTTATTATTAAACTATTATTATTTATTAAATTAAAATTAAAGACTAAATATAATAGTATTTTAATAATTATAGATTAATTTATTAAATACTTTTACTTTTTTTTATATAAAAAGTAATAAATATAAAAATATTAATTTATATATTTTTATAATTGATTACAGTTAACTATATAATTTTAGCTAAAATTATTTTTAACTGAAGATTAACCTTTATATTTAAATTCTAATAAATATTTATAAATTAACTAAATATAAATTATAAGCTTAATACTATATATTACCTATAAATAAACAATTAAATTATATATTTATTAAAGTATTAAATTTTGTTTCAAAAGTGATATTAACTTTAATTAAAATAATTAAATAAAGAAGCTATTAATTATATAAATATTTTATAATAGTAATATTTTAAATTTAACTAAACTTAGCTTTATATATATTAACTATAGCTTTATACTGAGTATATATAAAGCGTTAAAGAAAAGCCTATATATTAATAAAGTATAAATTAAAGTTGAAGATATAAAGCAGTTATATAAAAGAATATAAATATACTTTTACTCTATATAAAAAAGAATAAAGAAATATATTAATAAATATAAATTAAAGGGATTAATCTTTAAAAAGGGAGATATAGTTTACCTAGATTATTATTCACTGAAACAAACTATAAATATTAAAATAATATAATTAAAAAATAAATTAATTATAGACTTAATAAGGATTTTAGCAGTTAAAAAAATATAAAGTTAAAAGAATTAAAGCTATAAAAGTAAAAAATAGTAAATGCTAATACTTAATTAAATAAAAATTCTATAAAAAAGAATATAACTTTTAGGAATTTATAGAATACTTAAAGAATACTATAATAGAACTTTAATACTTTTATTAAAGTTTAAGTCTTTTAGTGGAAGATTATTAAATATTGCATTCCAATTAAATATATTTATACTACTAGAAAATTAAATATTAATAATAGCCTTTAACTTAATGCATTTAAACGTATCTAACTTATTTAATAAATTAGCGCTATAATATAATATTTTAACTTTATATAATTAGACTTATAACTGCTGCTTATAAAGATAACTTAATCGCATAAAATATTTATTTATTAAAACAGTTAATATTAGTATTTATTACTGCTATTTTAATAATTTACATTTAATAATATACTCTGTATTTTGAATATACTCCTTTTTAGCCGCTAAATAATATACTATAAATATTAAAAATAATTTATAATAAATTGAAAAACATATATATTAGCCGCTAAAGAAATACTATTTCTATTATATATTTTACTTTAATAAATATACTTGTAATAATAAAAGTAGCCTATAACTATTTTATAGGGAATATTATACTTTTTACAAAATAAATATAATATAATAAAAATATTAATAATAATAGACTAATAAAAATATAATTACTAAAGTATATACCGAATTACTAATAATTAGGAATATATATAAATAATTATAAACCTTAAATTATTAAAAATATAGCTATATTCTTTAATAATTATTATAACTCTCCTTTATATATATATAACTAGCTTATCATTTATTTAATATAGTTATTTAAATAGTCGTTAACAAATTGCATTCACTAAAACCGCCTATTCTACAGAATTGTAACTACATTACCCTGCTTAGTATTTATCCCTAACCTCTCTGTCAATATAAACCCACGAACCTCGGTTTATCCCTTGAGAATCAACCCGAATCGTCACATCCTCTTTCTTTCTGCTAATTCCCTATCAACGCCCTATAGATATTCATCAAACTGGCAGGGATTTCGAAAATGGACACTCGACCATATCGGCAAGTCAACGGTCCCCAACGTGCTACGAAAATTAAAATCTATTGGTTATGATGTATCTTTCAAAATTCTGGGAGAATTATTCTGGTGCCATATTTATGACTTCCCACCTTGAACGGCCGACCTTTTGTGCCTCTTATCAACCCATGCTTTTACGACGTGCCGACAACATAGTATGAGCTGCCTGCGTGCAGGGAAAGGAACCCTGTTAAAGAGGTTCGGTGAAGAATACATGGGACTGCAGAGGGTTCAACAAAAGTGCATGCTATTGTATGACGACCCATGAACTCTGTTCAGACAGGCCCAATTCTTTCCATTCCACGGCATTGGCAGCTACATAGTTGGAGTCAACCGAGATTTATGTTGGGTGTCTCAAAGGTGCGTCATTAATCTATGTGGATGGGAGGGACATTCCACATCCCTATTCTTATTGGTGCCACCGTCTATCTTTTGTTATCTTGATATTTAATTCATCCCTCCTTCAAGCGGCTGTTCCTACGCCGTTTCGAGCGACCGCAACTGGAATCCGTCAAGGGGGACAGTTCTATGAACAATCTATCTGTGGGCCAACCTTTCCTGTTACTGGAGATCCAGTAATATTTCATGGCAACGACGAAAATCGTATGTGGACCTCCAATCACGCTGCAACTAATCATAGAAAGGCTGCGGCGTTCGATGCATCCTAGGCTAGAGGTGTGACGGCTCGAGTTACTCTTGTGGACACTGCCATGTCATAAGACGCATTTAATAGTCTTGAATAAAAACAGCGACTGGCAGTGAATCAGAATCTGGGGAAACCAAAGAAAAGAAATCACCCGTGGCGTCGAAATAGGATGGCCCCTTTACGAGACATCCGATCATCCCGAGATAGTTGAGGCGTGAGGCAGTATGACATTTACACTTATCACCTGCATCCCTCTGTTGGTAGGAAAACATGTGACGCCACGCAAATTTTTAATCACATTATTATTCCGCAGTGCTATTCTGCAGTGTTATCGTGTTTTGTTGACATAAGTGTAGATATAAGCCCTTCTCAAAGGAGTTGAAGAATCAAACTATGGCGGTTTTAGTCCCAAATGACAGCACGTATACTGATGTGAACTTTGACCTACGATGTATTCATGTGTTATGAATAATCCAACATCATCTGCTTTAGCATCGCCGCAGACTTCCCGAGTAAGGGGGGCTATCAAATGAATGTATGACATGGCAGTTCATCATGCACCTTAAACCATCTCCATTGCGTCATGCCTCACACTGACCGTCGATCGGAAAATAAAAATGGAGTCTGATGGCGTAAAGCCATCAAGTCACATCCAGGTTGGCCACTTTATACAAGTCTTTTAAAGCGTCTCGAAACCAGCCATTACCAAACTTTTAGATGAGGAATACCCATCCACTACCACCACCAAACATAGTAGCCAAACCTCACACGAATCCATTGGACCAACAGGCTGGCGCTTTAGTTGATTGTTGTAACAGCCGATTGCTGTTCCCTAACACACTTCAGAACAATCTCCGCCACAAACTTTCAAGTTTTGATGCCATTCCATAACTTCAGAGCTGGAGGCAAATGGTGCTGCGCATTAGGTCATTGGATCCGATCAGACTGCGTTAAATCCTGTGGTTGGGGATGGGTGATCGCCAATTCCGCTGTCCTTCCTACCTCTTGGGGTCGTTGGTTTTTTGAAATTATTATCGCTCTTACCAGGTGGGCTGTTGAGTCTGTTAAACGTCCCCTGACTTGGCGTTGGTACGGTCGGTAATGACCCCGTTTGATCGTCCGCGTCCTGTCCAGGATTGGCAGTATGATACTCTAGCCACTTGAGTAAGCTGTAGACGCCAAAGGCCAGGAACGAACCCATGAAGGGTCCAAGCCAATAAATCCACTGGTAGCCCGTAAAACTCGTGACTACTGCAGGACCAAATGACCTTGCCGGGTTGATGGATGTTCCCGTGAAATTTGTTCCCGCAAGGTGAGCGATGAAGACAGAGAGCCCAATGCCAACAGGGGCGAGAAATGTAGCGCGGTGCTTCTCGACAGCAAGGAAGTACACAGTCAAGACGAGTTGCGACGTCAAGAACATCTCTATAACGAGGCCGCGCGCAATGCTGGTTCCATCGCCGAGCTTGTTGGCGACGCCAAGTGGACCAGGGAGGAGTCCGTCAACAACTGCAGACGCGGCGATAGCCGCAACCAGTTGCGTTGGCAAGATCATTAAAGCTCGGAGAGGTTTGACTGCGCCAACAAGAGCAAGACCAAGCGTGACCTAATGTAATATCAGCACTCACTCATGTTTATTGTGACATTGTGTTGTACTTACCGCAGGGTTGAACATGCCTCCAGTCACCCGATAAAAGATCCATACATTGACAGCCAGTGCAGTGCCAAAAGATGAGGCGATATATAACAGACTGTATGGATATAGTGGTGCATTGGGATTGCCAGGTGAGTTGTTATCGATGGCTGCTTGGGTGCCGATAAAGGCCATGAGCAGAAACATGAACGTCCCGCAAAATTCACCCACGAGTATTACGAGGCAATTTCTAGCGGGGTCGGGGAACATATGCGACATGCTTGCGGTGGCTCTTCGTAAACCTCTCTGGAAGTGATGATGGCCGGACGTATCGCAGGTGGTTGGGCTTTGGTTCAAGTTCAACAAACGTGAAGGAATTGCAGAAAGACAGCGGGTTCCAAGCTGTATGTGAAACCAACCGGCTCAGTGATTTAACTCTGGGTATATATACTAATGGATTTGATCGATAACACAAGGATGCATTTGGCTTCATCTAGCTTGGAGACAGGCAGCCCAATGTCTTCCAAGAATGGGATCATAAGATAAGTCGAGCGGACTGGTCCATGTTCAACATTCCTTCAGATCGACATCCAAGTTTAAAACTTTGGTGGCTGACAAGGATGGGGCGATGGCCCTACGTACATTAGATTCAGCCATGATTCATCCATCTCAGTCCTGGCCAAGAAACGGTATCTTGGATATTTAGAAATTCAAGCAATATGCGGAGCAGTGTCGAATGGTAAAGGTAGCCTATCGGTGCTATCACTGATGATCCGATCTTGGTCAACGGTTAATAATTAGGCAGTCCATTTGGTCTATTCACAGCTTTGTGTGAAATCAATCACGAAAGGAAGGAAAATGCGTTGTTTTGGTGAGCGTAATCCAATGTACTCGCCATGGTCCTCTTAACCTATCGTCCTGATTCCACTATTCTTGGGGCTATTATAGCCCTCCAGGTCAGAACCTTAACAATATCACAAACAAACGCAGAATAGTTAAAGGTAGAGCCCACCAATCGCTTTTGCTTTTGGGTCCATTTTCCGGCTATGCATTAGTTTAATAAAGCGGGCGGCTCCCCAGGTCTGCTCATTTGCAGGTAACCTTTTAACTCTAATTGACACCTATCCGGGGGTTCCGGTTCCCTTACCCCGCCTTGATGCTCTCTATCTGAGAGGGGTGTTCAGCTGACGTTTGCCAATCTAGCAGTCGAATATGGAGCCAAAGGATATATATACAGGCCGTTTGTTGAGAATGCCATATTAATAAGAACATGCTGAACTTTCGAACAGCGAGAAAAAAAACCTGGCAGCGCTGAATTGTGGATCGTCATAATGGGTTAATTCCACACGACCGTGGCTTTTTTTCCAAGACCTGGCGTAGACAACCAAAAGAACGGCTACGCATGCGGACGCATAATACGGGGAATGTGCTCCGTTGAAACGGCATAGTTGTGTAAAAATCATATTTCTACCATGTTTTGTGAAGCTTATTGCGGTGCCATTACCATACAACACGACTCATGTCAGGAGAGGGGACCAATAGTTTGAGTGCTTATCAGCACTCAAGGATGAATGGAGTGCCCTAAAGTTCACACGGGTGGTGGGTGCACGATGATGCAAAAGGAATGGACACCTGAATTCATTAATCTTGGACAATCAAAACGAGCCAGAAAGGCGCTTTGGACGCTTTCAGGGATTGAAACGGATCATTGATATCTGCAAAACGAATTACTGACATATTAGTAAAGAATCCGGTCTGTGTGCTCTGTCATATCAGAGCGATCGACTTGAAAGCTGGTGTAAGCCACGAAGTGTGTACCCCCTCGTCGAGATCACAAAACATCAAGTGTGGGGGAAATGCCAATTTTGCGACCCTAGGGGTACAGGCGCTGCTTAATGAAATCAAGGGTTAAGGAAGATGTATCACCAACTAGGAGTGGCTTCTGCTAGTACTTCGTAGTGCTTATTGAAAAGGAGCTTTTTTACCAGTTGGGAGAAAGACGAAGGCAGGGGCCGCGTACTCCCATCTACCCAATGGGGATACGTAGCAAAAGGGAGAAAAAAAAGCACAGCCTACTTGGCCAAAGTAACATCAAAACATTGAAATGAAGCCCAAAAACACTATATCTAATCACATAGTACTAATACGAAGTATTTCCATTAAGCTTAGTTTTTTATCACTATTATGACATGTTTGCAATCTTGATATGGCACTAGAGGTTTATCCTTATTGCTGTTTTCCGGCTTACCACTTGGTAAAAACACTGCTTGACAGGTCGACCCGCCGATTATATACTCCGTAGAGCAAGAAGTATTTGATGGATATTTAATTAGTATCAAGGTCAAGTTAGCCTACTGTTATCCTGGTCTGCTACCCAGAGCGTCTGAACTAACCAAATCCCCCCATTATGGGCGTTCTATTTGACGCCGCTCTGACTTGTGGAATAGCCCTTGATCTCCAATAAGAGGGAGAAGTCAATGTATCTAGGTTGTCTGAAATATTGTCATTTGGTGAGGTTCGTCAGACGGTATGATCACCGTTGTGATTATCATAGTGGATAATCTTCTCCTCAACTGCTTCTAGTCTGCAATCAGGAGTTCCACAAAAGATGTACTCTGAAGGTTGCGATTTGGCATCCTTGCTATACATTCTTAGGTCCAGCTAAAGAAATATAGCTAGGTGCCAAGCAAGCGAAAATCGGGAGGAGTAACGGAACGACCCATAGACATCTATATCGGGAATGCCCCCAAAACTCGCCAAGATCTAACTCATGTTGATGTATCTTCGGACTAATAAGTTGAATCTTGTATCGTTGCGCATAATGTGCTCTGGTGTTGACGATTTCATATGCTTCTTCGCCCCACTTGCGTGGTAGGCAAGTTGCCCAGGGAATAGTGCACCGCCTGTACGTTCAATTGTGGCAGATACATTGGCAGCTTCGTCGCGGCTCAGAGGTTTATGCATCCAAGCGACTTGGTCACTAGTCCAGAGGGGCCAGAAAAAAGCAGTGGGCGAAAGCTGGCAGATATCGTCTGGGTGGGCGTCGGCGAGCTTGCCTGGCAAGATGACCGAGTGATAGTTCCAGTTTTTAGGGTCGAAGCTGTCATACATTCGATACCAGCGTTCGAGAAAGGGGGCACTCTTCTTGGCCAGTATAACCGCATTGCACATGCCTGTACGATGCCCTCCCTCATGACCCATGACAACGTCCCGGCGGCCACTCAGTAAGGCATCTAGCGGGCGCAGTAATATAACATCTGTATCGAGGTAAATACCCCCTTCGTCTCGAAGGATCTGTAATCGAAGGATATCCGCCTTGTGGGCAGATTGCCACTTTGGTGGTGGCGGTACAGTGTTGGCAAATTCGTCGAGAAAATTCGATTTATGAGGCACGAGGGTAACGCGGTCTCGCACATCGGGCCACCAAGGTCCCTCCTCGCTCAAAAAGACGTAGTGAAAACAAATCTCGGCATCCGGTCCTAGAATAGCGGAGGCGGCGCGAACGGCCAGCCAAAACATCAATGTAACAGGGTTAGGCTTGTCGACACCGGTGATGAAGTGAACGACTTTGGGAATGCCATCGGTCATACCGGGAGCGTTGATTCGCGTCACGGTGCCGTCAAGGCAGGCCTGCTCATGTGGTGTTGGGCGGAAATCATAGCGTGTGAGGCCACTGACGTAGAACCAGGCTGGGCGGACGAAATCGAGCGCGTCTTCACGCAAGCCATGGTTGAAGGGGAGGGCAATAAAGGTAATGGATGCAATAAAGAGGAAACCGCTAATGGACAAGAAGAGACGGGTCTGACGCCGTCGAGCAGGAAAAAACATGTTCGAACTTGGGGCAAGGAAGAGAAGTGCAGAAGGACAAGATGTAGGAGTAATGGGGTACGGAGTATTATCGGGTACTACTGTCTGCTTGCGGTGTTCGATAAGGAGGTGTGTCATAATAGAAGTACAGAGTAGTAGTACTCCGTACTCCGTATTAGTATTTCTTTCAACACGAGACTTCTTTCTCCCTTGTATCCTATTTGGGAAAGCCGCCGCCCTTGCTATTCTTTGCCACAATGGGTCTCCGTATATTGGTCTGCTTCTTGATGAATATGTTTTCACTACGGAGTACTCCGTACCAGTATGAGCAAGATTAACTATTACTGATCTGATTAAGATTGATCTCGCTTTCTGTACTCCTTAGTACAGGCAAGTCCTGCTATGCAGGAAAGCAAGCGACTCTTTGCGACTTTCGGGGAATCGGTAATCAATTTAGGGGGTACTTACGAGTACCGTCTCCTTATAACGCCGCTAGATATTACGAAATTAGACCCTGATCCCGGCACTAAGTGTCATGTAATACGAGTACTACTACAAAGGAGCACAGACTAGCTAGTGGCTAGTCCAAGTATATAGTAGTACCCTGCCTAATGACCACTATATGTACTCCGTACTTTGTAGGTACTAGGCATAATAGTGCTACGCAAAAAGTTTCTGTAAATTTTCTACTACCTATGTATAGAGTTGCTTTATAAAAGTTGCTGACGCTTTCTTCTCACCATTGTAAGCAAGTATACGAAGTAGCTAGGCATTCATTAGAATAAGTATTGCTACAAAGACCGCAACCGACTACGTAGTAATTATTAGCAGGAGGAGCACTCTGTAACTAATCCCACGACACCGGCTTCTGGTAGTACTACTCGTACTAGCTCCCCCAGGGATTACTACTAGTAGTAGGGCTATCACGGCAAACCCACTAAGGGGGGTCGCTCAGTGCTTCCCAAAAACTCACCAAACCAACACTTACGAGTACTCGTATGTAGATAATCACCACCTTAAAGTTAGGAATGTTGCAAGAACCGATCAGTGTTATCGCTTACTATAAACACTTTGCCTTCTCCAGTTACGATATTTGTACTTCGTGCATGTGATATGTTACTCTATTTGGCCAATTAAGCCAGCCAAGGTCTACGTGAGCATGAGGGCACCACTAGCTGCTGGACAAAGCAAGACTTGCATGCACAATCTCAGCACCAATACGGAGTAGCACGCAGCTTCACAAAATTGATCCAGCTGCCAGCTATATCAATTGTTCGTGCAACATATTAAGAACACATCCAGTCAAGCCTCATAGCATTGTCTCCTTCATTCACAGAGTCTTGTATACGATCTACTGTTCTCCAGCTAGGTAGGTATAAAGGCTGCTGATGGAGACCTGTTTCTAATTAAAGCCAGCACTACTATGAAAGAAAGCTGCTTAATTTCACTTTATATTGAAAAGTACGGGGTATGTTTTTAGACTTAAGTGTCTATATTCCGGGCCGATGATTCATAATCCTGCCCGAGGCCAGCTTGTCCCGGTATCACGGCACGTAGGTGTGGATAGTATTAAATTCGTGAGATTGAAGCGGTTAAAGGTACTCCGTAATGGCGTAGTAAATAGTACTCCGTAGTATGTTCAAAGTTCCTGGGAATACGGAGTACTAATCAATGAATAAATGCCATGTGATGAATCGCCATACAAAAAAAATGCCGCATTACGAAGTATACGAACACGTTCCTAATTTGGCGATGGGATCCGATGGTGGTAGTACTCCGAACTCCGTATATATTGGTATATAAAACACCGAACCCGTTTAGAGGGTGTTTTATACATACATGCCTCTTTACTTAGCAGAACTGGGGGAGCTCAAAGATGCATTTAGAGCATAGTACGAAGTACTTCATACCTTTAACCCGTTTGCATTGCATAATATTATGCGATGTTGATTTGGAAAGTACTTATCGCGATGAAGTACTACTAATATACTCCGTACTTCGTATGTAAAGATTTTCTGCCACGTCTTCTCAGCGGATCCCCCCGTTGGCACTTTCCTCCGCATCATACTCCGTACCTAATCATATGATAACCATAACAATAGCCAGCGCGCAACCTCTGGCCTGCTAACAGAAATACGGAGGAATACTAGTAGTACATAGAGCTAATAGTACTAGTAATTCTATTTCAGGGCTCATTGTCGTGGGGTAAAAGGCTAAGGGTGTCACGTCCGGGATGGCAAGGGCTCATACCAACCTTATAATACGATTATCAACAAATCTACCTCTGAGAGTACGCAAAATCTATGCTACGTCTATGGTGCCCGCTGAGTCCTTTTCCGCGATCCAGCTTCTACCGGCCTGGTATGTAATGGCCGTTCACCTGAGGAGATATCGAGAGGTCGTCTTCTTCGCGCATAACGTATCCAACGGTACAGTCGGACGCTACTCCTCGACTCGCAGGAGATTCTGAGCATTATGAGCAACCTCCTCGATCCCCATTCATTTAGACGCTAGCCGCGCGGAGTACGCAGTTGACGGAATGGACGAACTGAGTCAAACGCACTTGAGCTTGGAGGCGCTACATGATCATGATACCAGTGTGGATTGGGCTCGATAGCCAATTTATGCTTGGTCCAAAGATAACAACGCCAGTGTGCAAACGTTGCTCGAGGACGCCACCATGCATTGTCACAAGAAGCTCGAGCTCGTCTAGATGGACGCATGGCGCCTCAAGAATGAGAGAGAGACCTGGAGATCGAGGAACTTCATCCACAGCGTACCAACCATGCGATCATTCACACGCGAATGTCTCTAGTTTGACCCTTCCGACAACTACTTGAAAACTCCTGGCGTAACATCACCGTGTCTACAAGACCAAGCTCGCGGCTACATGTGCTGTACGGGTCGGCGTCGTAGATCCGGGAGCGGCATCGGTCTGGTCTGAGTCCGTGGTCAACCCGGATATGGTTGGCCAGCTCGATCAGGCTGGGCTCGCCCGCGTGCGTCAGCAAGGCCGTCAAGGGCTAGGGCATAGAGATGATCGCGCGGCACAACCACCACTGGTTCGTCCACGTGCAATTTCATTCGGAGTACTTCGTACCTCAGCCCTGGTGTTAAATCGAGTATATCAATGCCCAGTTTCTTCGTCGCCTGTGCCACCTACTTGTATGAAGTTTCCAAGACACTCAACAGGGGCTAGAATGGAGGAAAGTCTATTTGTTTTCAGACCTAATTCTAGTTATTTCAGGGAAATATACAGCGGGCATAAAATCAATAGAAAGGCTTCCACGATTGACGACTCGACTCGAGTTAAAATGGCCCAGATATCAGAGGTGGCCCGGATCTGAGTAATACTGATGCCTCTCCGCCTCGAGCTATGGAGGCTTATTACATCTTGTTTTGTCGTCAAAACGACAAAAACGTCTCCCAGTCCCAAGCAAGGAGGGAAATATCTCTAGTTCCACCAATTTTCTGGCGGGCAATAGTTTCACAAGCCCGTTTCTCTAGGTTAGATATTGCTCTCAACTGCCGATATTTGAGGCTGTCCACTTCGGCTCTGGTTCAAGCTCCGACTCTGGTGGGGGGCCGCAATGCTCCGGGTCAACCCGTCCTGACGCCAACACAGAATTGCATTCCATTACAAATACGAATAATACGGCCCGATGGTTTGGAATCAATATTAGGGCGTGGTTATCGCCTTGAAGTATTATTAATATCATGTCATTCGTCTTTGGCGCCTCGTGGTCCCGACTTCACTTCATCATCAATCACTCATTTATATAGCGATTTTGCAGTCCTAAAGAAATCCACAGGCAACAGAGAGAGTTGGGGCAACCAAACCTCGGAACATACGACACAATGGTTACCCTTCCAGAACCGTTTGCCTCAATTCCGCGACAGCCCTTGCTGTTTCCCTCGCCGCCTATAATTGAGTCATTGGATCGTTTGACTGAGCATCTCACCCAAGGTAGCGAGTCCCATTTGGTACGGGTATACGTGAGCCGCGAAGATGTGAACAGTGGCCTTGGTGGTGGTGGTGGCAATAAGCTTCGCAAACTGGAATATGGTGAGCTTACTCAAGTGACGAGATCCTCAGTATATGTTTTACCGTTGAAATTCACCCCTGAAGAACATTCAGCTAATTAGAAAGCTCAGTCCTGGCGGATGCAACTGCCCAGTCACCGCGACCGACACATCTTGTCACTGAAGGCGGCGTTCAGAGCAACCATGTCCGACAAGTAGCGGCCGCTGCAGCGAAGCTAGGATTCAAGGCTGTGCTGCAGATTTCAGACTTAGTTCCAGAGAGGAGTGCAGCATCAGATGTCTCCCTCAGCAGAGACTACAAGGTTTTGGGCAATATGCAATTGACACACCTCATGTCTGCAACCCATCAGGGATTCCCAGGAACCTCTACTAAGGAGATCCCTGACAACGGATACTGGATTCCATCTGGCGCATCAACACATCCGCTTGGTGGCTTAGGCTATGCCCGATGGGCTTTTGAGATCCTCGAGAATGAGCGCGAGATGGGCATCTTCTTCAGCACGATAGTGGTTGCGATGATGTCTGGGAGCACCATCGCTGGCATGGCTGCGGGCTTCAAACTAGCCGATAAGTTTAGGGGCCAGAATAAAGAAGCAGTGCAGAAAAGACGACTGATCGGAGTTGCAGCGGGTCCAAAGGAAAAGGGGGAGCTTGTTCAGCTTGTGTTGGGAATCATGAAAACAACTGCCACAAAGATCAGTCTTCCAGATAAGGATGTGACGGAAAATGATTTCGAGATTGATACAAGATGGAATGGGGGCTGCTACGGTCGGTTAGACGAGAGAACGAGGGAGCATGTCAAGCTCGCAGCAACTACTGAGGGACTACTGACAGATCCAGTCTATTCCGGAAAGGCGTTGACGGGTCTTTGTGAAATGGTTCGGGCTGGTGAACTCCAGGGGAATGTCTTGTTTGTCCATACAGGCGGTATTCTCTCGCTTAGTGCCTATCCAGACTTGAGATGAGTATGAGTTGAGCGCTATCAACGAGTGCGTTGGAATATGGCTTTTTCTTCGATTGTTCAACTCTTCGGGCTAGCCGCTCCAATTGATCTGAATCACAAAAACCAATTTGACAGAGTAGAGGTGAAGGCCGTGTTTTATAGCAATGGAAATCAGCAGAACTAGACTCATGGCAAAAACAACAGCGATGCATAAGATGCTGCCCAGACGGTTGAACCGAGACAAGATTCCATGACTGCGGTGAGCAGTGTCGCGATGCCGAAATATATAGCCAATAACGCAGATGATGCACAAGTGTACCGCAAGAAATCGCTGCATTGTAGCGATGGGTCTTCCTCCATTTTGCAACTGCTCGTAAGTATGCCCCATCAGTTAGACTTTTGCGACAGCACGCTATTCAACAGCGCCGCGAGCAGCTTGATCAAATAGGATTTGTCGTGATTAGTTCCGTCATTCTCCGTGTTTTTTATTGTGCGTGCTTCTTTCGTGCTTAAATCACAATCATGGGCTCACTTCTGGAGGAGCCAATGGTGGAGAATCAGATACAAGCAGCAGTCTATCATTCTATCTCACCCTAATGTTGACGAGTGAATGTTCTATGAACTCCCATCTCCTACAGTTCCGTACCCAGGTTCACATGCACAGCTTTCGACTGAGTATAGGCATCAAGTGCGTACTGCCCCAGCTCGCGGCCAATTCCCGACGACTTGTAACCGCCGAATGGAATCCCGAAGTGCGAGTCTCCCGATGAGTTGATCCAGACCATACCCGCTTGGAGCTTGCGGGCGACCTTATGGGCCTTAGCGATTTTCTGCGTGAAAAGCGCTGCGGCCAGGCCATAAGAGGTATCGTTGGCCTTCGCGATGACTTCCTGCTCCGTGCTAAATTTGGAAATGATAACAACGGGGCCGAAGATTTCTTCCTTCACAATTGTCATATCCTCATTTACCTGGTGATAAGTTAGCAATCGTCAGTAATATGAACCCAACAAGTATTGCTTACATCGACAAAGACAGTAGGCTGAATATAGTAGCCCTTGTCACCGTGTTTGGCACCACCGTGCAGCACACGAGCACCGGCCTTCTTTCCCTCCTCGATGTAGCCCAAGATCTTTTCATATTGGGTCCGTGAGATTTGAGGCCCCTGGTATGTCTCCTCATCAAACGGATCACCAATCAGAGCAGCGTTTTCTTTGGTCTTCTCGACAAATTTCTCTACAAATACATCGTAAATGGTGTCCTGAACGTAGATTCGGGATGTTGATGTGCAGACCTAAGTGAAGAAGCTTCAATAACCACTCCTATTACAGCATCTAGTTGCTTGTCAACATACCTGGCCCATGTTATCCATAATACCGCCATGGCACCACTTCACAGCTTGCTCAAGATCGGCATCCTCGAAGACAATGCTGGGACTCTTGCCACCGCACTCGAGAGTAATATTCTTCAAATTGCTGGCGGCGGATTTCATGATGCTGCGGCCAGTAGCTGTACTGCCAGTAAAGGCAATCTTATCAACATCCATGTGGCTAGCGAGCACTTTGCCTGTGACAGGGCCGAGACCTGGGATAACGTTAACAACACCCTGGGGCAGGCCGGCCTCGATAACAAGGTTGCCGAAATACAGAGCCGAAAGAGGTGTCTGCTCGGCAGGCTTCAAAACGACAGTGTTTCCGCAAGCCAGTGCTGGGGCAACCTTCCAAGCCAGCATCATCAAGGGATAGTTCCTGATTCCATTCTAGATTCAGTAATTGATGCCGGGAGTTAAGCCGGAAACAGAGAGGAGACGAGCGTACCAGGGGATTATCTGACCACATACGCCGAGAGGCTCCTGAAGTACATAAGCCAGCTTAGCAGGGGACGTCTCAATGGTGCGGCCGGTAATCTTGTCGGCAGCACCGGCGTAGTACCGGAAGACATTGTAGCTCTCGCCAAGATCCTCTTCAAATGCAACACTGAAGGTCTTGCCGTTATCAAAAGCATCGATGCTGGCGAGAAGCTTTCGATCCCTCTCAATTAACTCAGCAATCTTGTATAGAAATGCGCCTCGTTCGGCGGCCTCGAGTTCAGACCACTCCCCCTCAAAAGCAGCACGGGCAGCGGCGACAGCCTTGTCTACATCCGCCTCGGAGGCGCCCTGCAGAGTGATTATCTCTTCGTCAGTCCTGTGATTAAGTGTCAAGTCAGTACAGATACATTAACAAGCGTCCTCAAGGGTCATTACGAGGGATTATAGACCGTGAATTTGTCGCCATTCGCAGACACAAATTTGTTGTCGATGAACATCCCAGTGGGCTGGGCATACTTGAGCCCGTTTGGCAGAGTGATCTCGACAGTGGAAGCCATTATTATGTCCAATGTCGATCGTAAATTACTGCTCACAGAAAAATAGCAAAACCATGTAGTCTTCGGGATGAAAAGGGAGAGCTAGAAAGTATAGCCTCCAAATGTCCAACCGATGTCTTATATTGTCTCGTATTAGCTTCGTATTCACTGTATCATTAGATAATTCAGTGCGGGGAAGCTTGCTCAAAACAATTTATTATCTCATTATTCTCCATAATCCTCGCGTTTTGTGGATTCGGTGAGTGTCCGCTGTCAATATCAATCCCACGCTTCTCAATCAAGGTAGATGGCCTAGGTAATCATACCTGGATTATCCATCAATATGATGTGTGCTGTGGTTGTTCGGTCAAAGGTAACAGCTTCAAGAAATTCTGCTCTCCATCAGGAACAAAAGGAGGCTTGAAAATGAGAAGCTGTTGGCGACCAAGATCCATGGCATATCCATCGCATTGTTCGTATTCGGCTATCATCTCTTCTATCATGTGACCATGCTAGGGTTGTATCTACTCGTACAGCATTACTATTTCTTATGTTATGGAGGATTCCTCGCGTATAACATGACTACTCAACGGCTAGATCTGGCAAGATCTTTAATGCCGCTTAAAAACTCCGGAAAGGACTTGGATCCGTCGGCACGGCCCGACATTAAGGTAGCCGAAATTCTCCGCAAAGTACCAAGGTAATAGTGGAGAGACGAAGCCACAGAGAAATGTGTGGACAGAGGACTGATTGATAGTTGGTATGCTATTTTTATTGTTAAGACTTTATCACGGTAGATTTGAGAAATGGAAGAATCACGATTACCTGGGCCTCAGTTAAGCGCGGCTAAACCGAGGTGGACAAAGGCTAAGATAAATATATAGGTACATAAACGAGGAGTACGTCGTAATACACATGTGAGATTTTCTTGCTCAATATTGTGGGGTCACTGTACCATTTCAATTCGTTCCCCCTTAATGGTAGTCAGTCAATCCTTCAGGTTACCACTATGAGCCCAAATACTGCCCAGGATACTGTCGCGAGGCTCGACATTCCCGTGATTAACATCTCTGGATATTTAGCAGGTGATGTGCAAGTGAAATCCTCAGTCGCCTCATCCATTGCCTCGGCTGCCCAATCACCCGGCTTCTTCCAGATCACTGGCCACAATATTTCGGCTGACCTTATTTCCCGGCTTCTCGACAGCCTCATTGCGTTTTTCGCACTCCCATCTGAGATAAAATTCTCTGTCCATAGAAGCAAGTCGGCTGCTTTGCGAGGTTTCGAGGCTATGGGCGAGCAGAGTCTAGAGAAGGGGTTCTTGGACAGCAAGGAGGGCTTCATGATTGGGCCCGAACGGCCACCTGAGGATGTGGGATTTCTCCAAGGTCCAAACCAATGGCCAAAGAGCCCGGAAGCTGAAGGTTTCAGAGGTATAATGATGGAGTACTTTGACGAAATGCTAGGGCTGAGTCAGGTGTTGTTCAAATTGGTGGCTCTCGGCTTGGGATTGAAGGAAGACTATTTTGACGAGTTTGTGGGGAGTGAAAATTGTAAGCAACTGGACAGAATTAATCCAGCAAACCTATTACAAGTGACTAACCATTATGAATAGCGATATCCATGATGCGAGCGCATAGATATCCACCAACAACACCAGAGATGGCAGAAGGATCGCGCGGTGTAGGTGCACATACCGACTTTGGCGCCTTGACTATTCTTCTACAAGATCAGAGTTAGTACAATGATGCAGCCCAGGATTTCATTGCTAATCAGCGCTTAGTTGGTGGCTTGGAGGTCTTTCATCGGCCCACCAAGAGTTGGCATCCTGTTCAGCCAATCGACGGCGCGTTTGTTGTTAATATTGGAGACATGCTTGGTAAGCTCCCCTGTCTTAAATGTGAGCAACTCAGCTAAGTTTTGGGTCAGAACGTTGGACAAATGATCGTTATAAATCAACCCTCCACAGAGTTGTTTCACCAGTAAGCAACGGATACCGATATAGTGTAGCGTTTTTCAATGAAGGGCTACTCGATCAGGTAATTGAGTGCATTCCAACTTGCTTACGCCCAGGAGAACATTCCATGTATGAGCCCATCCAGGTAGAAGCTCATTTGAGGAGTCGGTACGGAAGTAGTTACTCTTAACCAATTGACCTATAAATCTCTGATCTTGGTACGGATGCCACACGTTCGTTGAGACTCCATTAAACTTGTTAAGCTGGACTGTGTGGAAGAGATGTAATAAACCTGGCATGTATTTCTATATTGTACTACGGACCTACGACCCATCGGAGTACATCATATATGAGGAGCGCGTGCCATATATCCGACCCCCCGCAGTGCCATCTGTAGATGTCCCCTGACAGGGTCATAACCTAATCTCTGGGATAAACCGGTTGATATGGAAGATGACATGACAGCCCGAGCAGTCTCAGTGTCATAGGTGGGGAAAAAACCAGTTGATACATGACTTGTTAGTCGTGGAATATGCTTGGAGGGGTCAAGCTCCGGTCAGTGATGCGGTGGTTGGGTTGGGTGGCTCGGTCTCATTCTCTCGTCCCGCTCAATCCTAAATTCATTCTTTAGAGACGACCTAGAGAACTCTTAACTAGACTGGAATGTTGGATATTATCTAATAATAATCATGGACCAAGAGATGAAGTTGTGTTGGAAATGCGTGAGACGAAGTACGTTGTCTCAAGAGTAAGACAGTGACTCGGGATGCAACGTGTGACCCTTCGCGCGTTTTCCCGGCGAATATCAAAACATTCCCGAGCGTCAATTCGCCCAAACTACTTGAGTGGATATTACGCGTTACTCCATAGCTATCCCCTTTTTGCTGGCATCTTCGGTACTTGGGAGAGGTTGGGATGATGCCAACCCCCATTCAACGGTTCCCGGAACGAGCGTGACGGTCAGTGGTTGACGAGAACCATTATCAACACAATATACGGTTGTTCATTCAATAACTCTGCATCGAGGTATACCTATGATGTCGCCTGTGGTGCCTAGTCACGGCATGAATATCGACGAGACCCAAGTGCCTGGCACCATACATCTCATAGATCTGGAACACACGGCTACAACATTGCACGACAGTAGCCAGCGGGACATTATCCTTGTCCCAACGCCATCCACAGACCCTAATGACCCGCTCAATTGGTCACCAGGGCGGAAGCGTATGCAGCTCATCTGCCTGATCACGTAAGTATCATGAACGGCCAGATGTCCTCGATGTTGGTTGGCAAGAGGCTAATCGATTGCGAAATTATAGTTATAAATTCTTTAATGGCATGGAGTTGTCCGTTGTGTACTCGCTGCTGGTCCCTCTCTCCTCGGTGCTAGATGTCAGTTGCGAGTTGAAATACGAATCTTCACACTTGGTTTCTATAACTGAAGCAAATGGCTCGCAGTTGCCGATCTCAACGCAGGCACAGGCTATGTGTTCCTCCTCTTAGGCTGGGGTCTGCTTTTCTGGCAGCCATTCGCACTGCAGTACGGGAAAAGACTGACCTACCTGATCTCGATGGCTGGCGTCGTGGTATGCCTTTGCTCTTTCTAACTTGGTAAATGCAGCTATAAGTCCAATTCTGACCGATGCATAGGCAATCTCAATTTGGAGTCCATAAGCCAAGGGCAAGGGGCAATGGATCGCTCGTAACATCATGACTGACTTTGTGGCCGCTCCGATCGAGGCGCTGCCCGAGACATCCATCACAGACATTTACTTTGCTCACGAGCGTGGTACATATATTAGCTGGTATGCTTGGAGTCTGGCGACTTCAAATCATTTCGCACCCATCATATGCGGCTTCATTAATGACGGTCTGGGTCATAAGTGGCCCTTCTACGTACGGAGTACTTGATGGGCATATTTTGTGGCGCATGCACCATCTTCCTCTTCTGCTTCCTGGAGACTAATTATGATCGTCATACTGTTGGTATCGTCTACGCAGAAAACAGTGAGCAAGCCAGCTCAGGTGAGAAGTCATCTACACCTTTAAGCACCGCAGCGAGGATTGGAGCTCTCTTTGCAGGCGACGAGACACTGACAGGCCATGAAAAGGACTTTTGGCAAAGGCTTTCTATTTTGACAAGCCACGACCCTTCATGATGCATAGACATGCATGGCAAATTATCCGGCTGATTGGATGGCCAATCATCTTCTACTCGGGTTTCTCATATGGCACATATCTCATCTAGTTCGATATTCTACCGCATCTGTCGTTCTGGGCGGTGCTCCATACAACTTCAAACTAAGCATGGTAGGGTTGAGTTACATGAGCCCTGTTATTGCTGTTACACTTGGGTTTGTAGATCAACCTCCCTCATGGCTTTTGGATTTCGGGCAACTAATACTGAAGTGTATATAGAGCCTGGTACGCTGGTGCAGTATGTGGCTGGTTTGTCATCAGGCTCGTGCCCCGCAACCGCGGTATCTTTGAGTCCGAGCTGGTTGTTTGCCCTGCCAACAATTCTCTTACCATTCGCGCTGATTCTCTGGGGAGTTGGTGTAAGTTTTCGTTTTGGTGATTTCGTAACATCTTAGCACGCGTAATGTTGTTAATTGTCGCATGTTGTGTGGAAACAGGCTGCCCCCGAGATCTACTGGTTCGCTCTAATCATTGCCATGTTCGTGCTCTCCACCTGCAACATAGCCGGTATCACGCTATCGATCACAGATCTATCTGGTCGATTCGTATTGAGAGATATCGGGTGACGGTTTGGCCACATGCATCATTATTCGCAACACAATGAGTTTCGCCATCGGCTATGGCATTACCCCTTGGGTTGATGCTTTGGGCCTGCAGAACTGCTTCATCAGTGTCGCGTTTGTTGGCTTGGCCATTTGCTCCATCATTTTACCTATGATTCACTCTGGTAAAAAGTTTCGCGATATGAAACATTTGAGCTATTGGCGGCAGGTCAAGCTGCAGCTGCGGTAGTGTGTGCTACTGTATCTCCTCTGTGTCTGCTGCATACGAATTGCATGCAGCATTATGGCAGTGGTACGACGTACGGAGTACTTCGTACAAGTTTAGTTGGATAAGCAAGTCAGTCAGCCATGACTTCATGTAATAAATTAAATGAACTAAAAGAAGTAGACCTTTAGGAACACAACCATGTCGTGTCAAACTCCAATTCACGCGTTAGTGAAGCATTCTACGCGACGCGACTGACAAAATTTACGTTGGCAAATAAGATCAGAGTCTATAGAAGTCTCTTCTTCACAGCCAAGGCCAGCCTTGCACAGCAATGAAAAGAAAAACACGCCTGTCAGACGTCCATCAACACCCACCCTATCCATGCGCCCGAAGGCAGACCACGAAAAGGGTCGAGATCATTAAGAACATCTCTCTATACAGTAATTGCAAAGCAAATACCGCCATCCTTGCGGACAGAGCGAGAGGACCAGAGGTATTCACTCTAGGGTGTCGAGGATATGCACTCATCAACCAGGGTGGGCTCTGTGGCTCTTTTAGGGAACCAAGAGAGAGTCGAATACTATAGAAATGATTCTCCTGGAAAATCGTTAGCCATAGGCAAGTCTATAGGAGAAGGTAAAGGCTGCTGTAGGGGTGTGCATACTGAAGTATTGTCGACGTGAAGAAGAAAGGAAGAAAAGCTTAAACTGCGACGAGCGAGTCGAGATTTTATAGCCAAAACCTCTAGGATTGTGGAGCTGGGTTAACCGGCCCGACGTTGGATCCGAACCCCCTGTCAACCCCAACCCAATGTAATAGGGCAGGTGACAGTTTGACAAGAGGCGATGTTGGGTTGCTTCTATTATTATATTAAGTCTGCCCAAAAACATGGCTACAATTTGGTGGGCCAGACTGTAAGAGAATATCTATTGCGAATCGGGCGATGTATTGACTATGTTATGTTCTTTATGTAGCATAATTCGTTATTAGTTCCAACAATACCACCGATTGAGTACACGTAATACGCGTCTTCAATGCAACACTACCTAAGATACTTGAACCATTATGCTACAAGTGTGAAGAAGTATCTTAACAAAAATGCCTATGGATATCCTTTTCTCATGATCCGCAGTAGACAATATGGAATGCTATATCTAACAGAAGTCAAGTTTAATCGGAGAAGCCTGAACCAAGCTTCCGATCGACCCATGTCCTATCAGTCCTTCCACACAACAAGGATGCCCATGTGAGGGTTCGCCTCCCTCACTTTCCACTCCTCCGCCGTCAAGTTATGGCCCTCCCTCCATGTCTCTCCAGATCTCGCGCCTCCATTCTAGACGTCCCAGCATGCCCCCCAGCTTTGCAGCCTCCTCATATACCTGCTTCCTCAGGTGCCACGTCATAAAGTTGACGTCCTCATTGTTGAGGGAGACATGCAGACCCAACCTTCTCCTGAGTCGAGCGGTCCGGTGTAGTTGTTGCGCGGCCAGAACTTGCTTAGTGGCGGCTGGGCGTACGCTGCGGCGCGCGTGGAGAGGTCATCTGTTGGGTGCGGCACGATGCCCACGAAGACGCCGCCCGGCTTAAGGTTAATGGCGATGCTCTGGAACATGGCCACCAACTCCGCCTTGGTCTGAGCGTAATTGAGGAACCACGCACCGAAGGCCACATCCAAGAAGCCGAAACTACCGTCTGGGGCGAGTGACTGTAGCTTGGTGCCATCGCCAACCACGAATACGATGCCATCAAGAGGACACCATTCAACAAGCTGGAGCGTTTCAACTTCCAGAAAATGTCCAGCCGTTCCTGGAGACATCTGGAATATCGGTCATCGACCTGGCCTGCGGAACTGGGTTTTACTCTGAGCTCCTCCTCGATTGGGGACTGAGTCTGTAACTGGAGTAGACCTCTCGCCCGTCATTGTACTCCGTAGCCACGGCGGTATCCCGACTCAGCCGGACGATATATGCCAAATGGTCACGTTTTGTCCAGGACGATGTTTGTGGGCCTCGGCCATACAATTCGGATGGTTTCGATGTTGCGACTGGCGTCTGGCTTCTGAATTATGCCAAGAATCCCGATCAGCTCACATCCATGTTCCGGACTGTCTCGATGAACCTCAAGCCTAACGGGGTGTTTGTGGGCGTCTGCCTGGAGCCAACTGACGATGTAGCTTCTGTTGCTGCAGCGCTATCCGACGCCGTGTTTGACAAAACAGGCCTGAAGTATGAGTACCAACATGAGCCTCCCGACGGCGTTGGGTACCAGCTCCAGGTCACCGGTATACCGCCACCAGGATCTTCTCCCACAGTCCATCAAGTTCAGTTTGAGACCTACCTACCACCTGAAGAAAAGCATTTATGAAGAGACCGCACGCGCAAGCGGGATGCGCGGCAAGCTGGAGTGGCGGGCATGCGAGTTTCTTGGAGAGGAGTGGCGGAGAGAGCTGGGCTTGGACGATGGCGCAAGTTGCAAGACAATCTGCAGCTAAGCATCATGTTATTGTGGAAAGAGTAGAATAGGTAACATTGGCGGTGTAATTAGATATGGAAGAGTCCCTATCCGAATAAAGCAATCAATTGTCTCATAGGCGTACTCGTATTTTGCGTTGCATGGTCTGTTGAACATGAGGCGTCGCACATGCAGGCCTTCATTTCGCTTACCCCCTTTCTCTTATCAACACCGATCTTAATGGGATGTTTTTAAGCAGCAACAAATTTCATTCAATGAGATAGAAAACAAGCTCCTTTATTCCGAAGGCATCTTCGTGACCGTTGATGTGTGCCAATCCAGATATAATACGATGGTGTACTCCGTACTCCGCAATGATGGAAATTTATCTAGACCTGCGTTGTCGCCTTGGTCTCAGTCTAAGTGCCCCAGAGACCAACTATTGGATACACGCAAAAAGCTGGCGGACAGGTACTATCGCTTGAGAATTTCTTCCAGCTGAACCCGTCTGTCGATCGTGACTGTGGGAACATCAAGCGAGACAGACACTTGCACAGAGGACCAGCTGATCATGATTCAGATATTAACTTCCCCGTGACAACAGACGGCTTCTGCGGCCCCAACGATAATAACGCCTGCTTGGTGACGAACATTCCATGCTGCAACTGCTCCGTACTTGGGGGGTCTAAAAGTCAACCACTTTCCCGCACCTAATCCTTAGGCACGGGGGGTCGGTTAACCAAGGAGAAGACGCTTAATTAAGGAAAAAAAAGTGACTTAGATTTTAGCTGCAGCTATATATCAAAATAAAGTATATTCATTAATAGAATAAAATTCTTTTTTTTTCAATACAAACCTGCATAAGTAATACTAAAACCTACTCTATACAATATTTTTATCCCTTAGACTCTCCGACTTCCACTTTAACTACAAACTCGCGATTATAGTCCGCATTTCGAGGTTTTCAGTAGTAAATCGCGAAAAGAGTAGCAAATTTGTATCCAAATTAATCCATTTTTAGACTGCTGATAAAGCCATATTTAGAAAGGCTATATCCAATTTTATAACTGAAAATATCAATTATTGAAAATGTTATAATATATTAAAACTAAAGTGTTTTTCGGTATAATGATGTTAGGCGAAATATAATGTATAGTTAATCTGTTACCTTCAAAGCGAAGGTTACTTTGGCTTATTATAGATATATGTTAAAAGATATATACTTTATTTTAATATGTAGCTGCAGCTAAAATCTAAGTCACTTTTTTTTCCTTGGTTAAGCGTCTTTTCCTTGGTTAACCGACCCCCCGTGCCTAAGGATTAGGTGCGGGAAAGTGGTTGACTTTTAGACCCCTCAAGTACTCCGTAGGAAGGTGGAAATGCGGAGCCTCAGCGCAAGTGGTGCTGGTCTGTCTCAGTTCCCGAAGGGCTCCCTATCAGGCTAAAACCAACCTCAGAGCAGACTGTGCCCCCGGTACTTGCTGGGAGGGCGCCTGTCGCGGGTACCCATCCGAGTAACAAGTACTCAATGGATGGCATATCTGGCCCAGCTGCGAAAGGCCTCATGCGGGGGTCAATGAGGAGACTGTCGCCATAAGGATGGACGCTGGGGGACTGGACCTGACTTCTACATCTTTGGGGAGTGCGAGCTACCTACTCCGGCAATTGCATGATCTAAACGCGCCTCAAACGGAGCTGCCATCGCCGACAGGCAACACAGGTGGGACTTGTGGCGGTGTCAATGGATATAGTGCCTCTGATGTATTCGGTAATTGTTGCGGCGCGAATGGCCCCTGTGGCGGCTTGGCTCCGGCATTGGCTGGTAAGTCTTGCCATTACGTGAAGCCCATGCGAGGATGAATGGTGAATCAAAGGCTTCTAGCTAAATATCACAGGCTGGCCGACAAAACCAGCCCCTGTCCTAGTTCCAACTATCTACTCCATACTGATTACCGATTCATTTGGTGGCTCGGTATAGATCCTCCTAGGGCGCGTTAGGGGCTGTCTGTGTTTGAGATTGCGATACTGATGAATCAGCGTTAGAGCAGGGCTTTACGAGTACGGAGTACTAATGTCAGCTTTGGCCACGCCCTATCTATCTACCGAGTTGGAGAGCGGAGTTGAGAGCTGCTGTAAAGGATAAATTAAATTTGACGTCTGGTGACACCTACTGTTCATTGGGCTCACAACAGCAGATACTGTACAAAGAACGCCGCCTCTAAACAACAAGTTGTCTGGTGGTGGCGCCCCTTTTGCTTTGTGAATCGGCGATACTTTTTTCTTTTTCAGGTACGCCATTTCTTTATTACGTACGAAGTAGATACATACATACCTTACGGAGTATGTGGCAACTTGCAAAGACTTGAATCTGTGAGCTGATTCAGCTGACACTTCATTTGCCCTCTTTGTTCTCGGGATTTCCTTCTTCTTCTTTCTTTCTTTTCTCTTGACTCGACAATTGTGTTTGGACCGGGCGACAGGCTTCTCACCAACGCTATCGTCGATCTGGGGTTTTTGGCGGCATTTGCCCTCAGGAGATCTGCTGGACTTTGTAGATAGGCCTAGAGCGCTTGGGTGCTTAGCCCATGGCGGGACTTTTTTTATCTAAATTAACGGGTGACCGACTGTCTCGCTTCGCAATCGTCCGCAGCTTTTTTGCTTTATTCGCGCCCTCGCTGAGCGGTGCTAGCCTAACGCCCTTCATGACTTTGGTGCAACCAGTGCCGCCACACTTCACAGTGGAGGTGTATGATGTCGCAGAAGTTCTGCTGTGAAAATTAAATGATATAGGTGAAGAATTGAGGTTGATTTAGATTCTCAAATCAATAGTGTCGTCTCAAGTGAGGCAATCCCCAAGCACCAAGACGGCACCTTGAATTTTATCACGATCAAGGACGAGCACATCAGTAAAGAGATTCCTCAGTGCCTCGCTTCCAGTACTACACTACAATATTAATAAGCTTGCTGGGATCCGCCGGGGCGCTCACATCCCTAGCGCGCGTTGGCTCCAGCCGTGATAGCACCAGGGCGCTGCCTAGATATTCTACGACATCAGCATTAACAATAGCCCTCGTGTTCTTGTTCGTTTGATTGACTTTTGCCTATTACAACCATCGGGTCTACCTCATTAGATTGTAGGTCGGAGCAAGAAACCCCGAGTTACTTGGTCACCATCATGCCTGCCATAGGCTCATCCGTTTTTCTGTCCACAATGGCCGTCGTGGTTCTTTGCCTGGTGTTCGCAAATCTGAGTGGTGTTGGGTTGAGCATAGCCTAGCCGACCCTACCAATCTTCGGCAACATCTAGACATGTGTAGTTTTAGGAACTGCTTTGCGCCCGATCCAAAGTTAGTTCAGAGCAATGCGGTTCTCCTTCTTGAGAATGATGTTTTGCTGTATGATGGTGAACTTTTGTTTCGATATCACCAGCGATATTGGACAGTTTCAGTATGAATTTTATACTTGGGAGAGCCTACGAACGAATCATTGCTCAGGAAGGATTCATAGCTCAACGTGTCTGTCTCATTTTGAATGTAATCTCTCAAAGTTGAAGTTCCATGTTGACTTTCTTGCACCACCCTTTGCCGAAGAGCCCCTAGCTCCAATATGCTGGAGAACACTAGGAACAAGTGCCCATTTGGACATTCTCAAGTCATCTGCTGTTTTCTCTATCGTAGAGTCTGCAGCTAAATCGAATGGTGGCGCGAGCAACCTCTTTTCCAATATTTCAAGATGCCGACGTGGTATTACAAGCCCCTGACTGCAACAACCGTACTGTGGCATCTCCCGGATGCCGAGAGAGAACGGCGCAACTGTCAGTCTCCCGGCCATAAAGCCAAGACCAATAAAAAGAGGCAACCATATGAGAAGTAGCCTCACGTGCAGTAGCCTAGAGTTCTTGAGTACGTGTTTCTTCACGATGGTTGGAAGCCTCTGATATGATTGGCGAGCCGCAACGATTACACTCAATGAAGCGATATAGATGAAGGCGATGTTTGTGATGTACATGGGCCATTCTTCCGAGTTCCACCCTAGATACGTTTCGGAGTAGAAAAGTCGAATATACAGCCAATCGTGATTGTTCGTGTATGCTCGATCTTTGACTTGTGGTATAGCGTTTCGTAACCGATCGAACCAGTCTCGAGCGGCGATGACATCGTCCTCGACTAGAATGAAGTATTCGATGCCTTGTCTGCGACATGTTTCTGATAAAGCCGCATAGTCTCGTCGTACGCGTTCGTCCCGATCCGCCATTGGCGATAGGCGAGGTATCTTCCGATAATGATTCTCGTGGACTAGTGAGCTTGCAGTATCCTCATGTACTAACACTTCATCTGCAATGGTATTGAGCCATTTTGAACCAAAGGCAGAATTCTTCACGGCGTTGTCATCGGATAACAACACAACAATGTGGAGCAAATCCCTCTCATCGGGCTTTAGCGAATCAACGAGGGAAGCAACTGTTCTAGAAAGAAACTGGCTTTTCTCCCGCTGGAGACTAGGGATTCCAACGCAATACTTGGCTGCCCTATCATGAGACTTCCATTCCGTGGCCTGGAGCTTTTGTGCTTCGTTTGTGTCGGTCGATAGATCAGGTGATTGCAAGAAATTGATGAGTTTGTCTGCTTCTTTCTCTCTAACGGTAGAGTATATCGGCGCATATGCATCGTCCCAGCGGAAGAAGATAGATGTAGGATCATAGGATGATCTACCTTGACAATATTTGAGTAAAAGAAGCCATGTTAGAACCAGAATGAGGTCGACAAAATGCAGGTCAATAATAAGATGTTGAATCGAAGATAAATGGGACCGCATTATTGGACTCTTGTTGGCAGAAGCCGTAAGGAGAAGTAGATGACTTGCTTCTCTGATGATGGCATCTTCGCAAGATTGTCCTTTAAAAAACTAGAACGTATAGGATGACTCGGGGAATTTCGTGGAAAGGGGTGGTTCCAAACATTAAAAATTCTCAATGTGACCCAGTTTTCCCATGAATACGAGTAAGCTGCGTTTATGGGTACTGCTTATCTATCTTACATGACCTGAAGCAAGCCAGTGGTGTCGAGCTTACATGTTTGAACCGACTCTGGCGGGAGACCATCGATGGACTAATACTACGAGTACGAATCGTATTCAACTACTCCGGAATTACGTCGTCATTATCAGGAACACCAGCGTTAAATACGAGCAAACCGTTACGAATCGGGTTTAAGCTCCTCCAACCGCCAGCCGCTATCTCCACTAGGTACACGTCACCTTTCCATACGGGGTATAGAGTCGCCTTGTGGATATCGATAGTATAGATTAATAGGATGCCGAAGTCGCGAGCGACGCCACGCAATCAGGCGCCGATGCCGAGGTACTACTCCGTACTCCATAGAGCGATACTGCTTTCATCACCCTGAGAGCAGTAGATTCCCTCTTTCTACTACGAGTACGGAGTAAATGTGCCAACCAAAAGGCGTGGTGGCGTTGTGGGCATGGCAGTGAGCCACGCGGCTCTGCGGACTTGAGGCTTGTTGTGTCCGACTCAGTGCCTGACTAAAATATGCATGCTGAGTTTGAGCCTTACCATACCCGCACCAGGATGACCCCGGCTGGAGAAGGAATAGGGTTGATTGAAGACCTAGATTTTGTTGTTGCAAGCTACCCCGATGTTTCTGGGTTTGTAATAAGGATAGGCATTATAATATCAGTTCGGGCTGTCCCACTTTGGATATCCGATTGGCTGGTCTGATCGTTCTCATTTTTCGGCCCGTTGAAGGTTGCCCGAAGGACCCGGCCCGGGTCTATGGAGACGGGGATGAAACAAGCCTTTTTATTAGAGTCATGCAGATGCTTCATTAACATGACAAATGAAGCCTGGGTCTATTATCGGGGAGTGCTGAATTCTTGAGGGTAGGGTATTCGATGGTGAGTTGGTAACCCATATCAGACATCAATTATTCGTACCATGGAGCACTGCATGATTGTCATAGTGTCGGCTGTGACTTATCCCTCAATTGCGATTTGGAAGGTCAGCGTGTATGCTGTAATATTACCCACAGGCGGATTGATCAAAGCATGAGGTATATGAAGGCTGCCACCCTTTTGAGGATTCAAGCCACAGACTCAAATTGACCAACCACAAGTATTGTTCATGAAATATCACTGCCTGAAATTCCTCCATGTGCTGAAGTACACAGTTGGGCTTTGTATTTTACTATCAAAATCTCAAATTTTTGTAGGTATATATAAACGTGCTGCCTTGGTCAATGGTGAAATGGGTGTTTGCAGTTGTCCGTCTCTTACTTGGTCTGTTTACCGCAAACAAAGGCTATTTAAATATCGCCATTGACGACAGGAGCACTGTGACTTCTCGCCGTTCTTAACCCACCCGCTATCACCTCGCCCTTGAATGACTCCTCCAAGTGCAATGTTGGCTCACTCTTCCGAGTCGTGTGGTGATCCAGCTTCCCAATGGCACTTGGATTGAGAGCATAGCCGTTTGACCTAATGGCAATCTCCTCCTCATCGGCTTCAGGTCGAACGCTTCTTTATTTGAGGTGCTGAACCCAGAGAGCAACTCCCTGACCGTCATGCATTATTTCACGATCGATACAATCGCCGACTTGCTCGGTATTACTGAAACCCCGCCTAATCTGTTCAATATGGCTTGTGGCAATTTTAGTAACACAGGCGGCGGCTTCAAGGGAAGTTTTGGACTCTGGAGTGCCAATTTCGCCATCTTCCAAACGGCATAACGACCGTTCCCCCAAACATGAATTTAGTCCTCATAGCAGAATCGACGCTCAGTGTGGTCTGGACCGTCGATACAATGACAGGTAAAGTGGATGTAGCGGAAAGGTTCTCAAAATCCGACACTCCCATTGGCGTCAATGGCATCCGTATTCACGGTGGCTATGTGTGCTAGACAAAAGACACCACGAGGATCGATCCTAATACAGGAAAGCCTGGAACTGCATTGTAAAAGGTTGATGATCGTGGGAATACTGTCCAAGGCGCAGAGGTGGAGAGGATGGTAGGACTTCTCGCATCGGCCATGGAGATGAAGATGTGCCTGGAATGGGAGCAATTTGTTGTGTTACTGGTGCAACCGATTCACTTGAGCTCACTACGACCACTACGTACCAGTTTGGAAGACCAAAACAGGATGCAAAGCTATTCTACTTCACGACTGATGGTGGGGAAAGCAACATGAATGCATGGGAAGGGGAGATCATCGCCTTTGAGACGACGTGGTTACATTTTTTAGAATCTCTAGGTCTCAATGTTCATTCACCTTTTTATTGTAAAGCTGGGTTCAAGTTCTCGGGGACACCCTTCCTAATCTGGAAGTTTCGTGAAGAAGTGTCTCCATAGGACATCATTTACGGGTTTCTGTATCTTGTGTTTTCCTTTTTTGTCTCCAGTAAGGGCCCCGGATACGAAGAACTGTTAACTGGTGTTAGTGTACAGATATAAGGCGTGGCGGGTTAAGAGGTGTGGAGGTGTTGGGACAACATACGTAGAACGGCTCCCCCAACGAGGACAGCATCCAACAAGGCCAAGCCGGTGAAGCACCAACCGATGCCCATGCTTGAGATCAACGAAGGCATTAAAACCGCCGTGACGGCTGCTCCTGGATTACGGAGCATATTTCCCAGCGCAAACGCCCCAGCGGCTTGCTGTGACACGCACTCGGAGAGAAAGGCTGTCGTCGCGACAAAAACCCAACTCATACCAAATCCAGCTGTGATTCATTATCAGCAGTTACTCCAAGTGTTTAGTGCTTTAGGGGCCCGAGTCAAACGTACTCAAGAAAGTAGCGACAAGAACTGCAGCAGGGTGTATGGCCTTGTCAACAAACCACCCAAACATTAGTGTCCCAGCAACACATACAAGGACGCCCCAGATCTGGTCAACCAGTCTAGTCTCAGGTTCTACATTTCCGTCCTTTGAAGCCAGGGCAAACTTGGCCCGTCGCCAATCACTTGCTCGACCGCCGGCTAGTGAACCGACAATCATGGCAACACCGACAGCGACATAACTGCCACCAACTTCGGTGGTTGACCAATGATACGTGCTCTCGAGGGTTTGGGGTAGCTGGACGGCAATGGCAAAATATGTCGAGTACAAAATTGCCGTATTGAAGGATACAATGCCTATAGGCGGATAGCAAAACAGCTTCCAGTACCCTAGCAGGGTCGGCTTGGGCGGCATAGGCCCACGTTGGGATTCTGGGGCCAACGGTGATGTAAAGTGAGGTGGAAATAGGACCCAGCCGCGGTCATTGTAGAGCTCTCCGTTACCAACGCGATATCGAAGTGTCTCGGGTAGCATCAATATGATCAGAAGCCACAGAGTAAACCCAGAGATAGCTGTTTGAAACATGATTAGTTTAAATGAGATTCATGTGGGACTGGAAATTGACTTGAGCACACCTAGAAACCCGAAAGTCCACCTCCAGGTTGTTTGTCCAGCGAAGATGCCTCCTAGTACTGGACCCAAGACGGGACCACACTGTGGACCAAGAAGAAAAATTGACATCGCAGTCGCTCGGTGCTTTGGTTCCGTAATCTGGTCTCTGAAAGTCAGTTTCGATGAAATGCCTAGTTAGAAGTGATGAGATGAGGACGCACATCCGCAACCGTACCAGCACCCATCGAGACAACAGCGGAGGATCCAAATGCCTGTAGTATCCGTAAAAATACGAGTGCTCCAAAATTTGTGGGAAGAGCGGCCATCAGAACATTGGCAACGATATAAATGGCCAACGAAATGATATAGAGTGGTCTTCGACCTCTGACATCTGCGAAAGAAGACCAGAATAACGGCTGCAAAAGACATGTCAGAATCCAGGACAGGACAAATGTGGGCTCATATCATCCAACTCACCCCAAAAGCAAAGACAATCATGAACACCGAAACGGTTGCGTTTACAGCTGTGATACCAACTTGGAATTCTCGTACGAGCACAGGCAGGGCTGGCAAGTAGATGGCACCGGCTAGTGGCCCGAAGAAGCCGCCAACAGTGATGAGCCAGAGAACGAAGCGCCGTCGTGATGGCGCGAGGGCGCAGTAGGCTGAAAAGACTGGTGCATCTTCTTTTGCCTCCGTCTGTGATGGCACAAGAGGCGGGCTCTGTGTCGCAGGTTCCAGCTTGTCGGGTGCCTCCTCAGTCATGCTTTCGGACGACATAAAGGCTTCTCTTGCTGAACGAGTCTCTTCTATGATGGCAATGCAGTAATCACGATGATATTGTATGACGGATTGCTCCCATTTCGTAGTGAATCTGTATGCGAGCAACAGGGTGTCAATGCTTAAATGATAGAACAAGTCAATCGCAAAGAGAATTTTCCCATAACCCATAACCCATATCATCAGAGAGGGGATGTCGATGATAGTGGTCCCTCCGCTGCTGAGTAAATTGGCGTTGGACGAGCCTGACCAAGCTAACATTCTATTGAAGCTCAACGGACCCCTTCCTGCATCGGAGCCCGTCTAGTCCGAGGCGATTGGAGCGGAGTAATGATTCACGAAGCGGTCCTCCATGAGGAGCCTTTCCTTCTCGTATTCATTCTCTGACTCCTTCCGCCCTATGGATACTAATCTCCTCTAGGTAAACGAGATAATTGGCTCAAAGCAGGTGAAATGGCCTCGTTTCACAGGAACAGCTCTCACAAGAGAAGCTTGCTTGGAGCCTTGAGGAACGGGGTGGGGAAGTCCGGCCAGCCGCAGTATGATGGGAGTTCCACATAACGCCCCATTCATCACAAAGCCGAGTAACATGAGCGCCACCTCAGGTCTCGACATGTATCTGTACATCCTGCCAAGAAGGCCGAGACACCATCAAAGTGGCACCAGCTGAGCTTGTTAGGAAGAGCCTGCTGCATGTTCGGTCCTTTTGCATCCATCTGTTAGCCATTTGATAGGGCAATCTTTGAGCATGTTTTCCCAGCGCGCGCATTTGAGCACATTTCGAGTACAAACAGGCCAAACATTTGGTTGGATCTAATTTGTTAGTTTCGAATTCGGGGATCTTGATGGGGCCGTTGGACGGTTCGATCGGACCCGGCTACTTTCCCAAAAAGGGACTGAGCAAAGATTGAGTGGGTTTCAGTGCCGAAAGAGTAAATGTTAGTAGTACTAAAGATACAAAGTGTTTCCTATGCTGTCGCATAACATAAGGTCGCCTTAACCATGCGCACAGTGTGGGCTCACATTTTTCTGGGTTTTGGTCTGACATATGCGTAACTATTAAACTATGATGTTAAATAAAAGGTTTTATAGCTAATGATCAACCTGGCATGTGTACCCGAAGCCTCGATTCCTCCACCATTCGGCATTCAACAGAGAGTTGAGCCTTCTTCATTTCACCATATATACCAATACCGTTCTTCCTACTACGACGCAAGATTGATATCATTTTTTTTTGCAACCCAAGCCCTAGAAAATGAAGGACACCGCTTCAGAAAGTGAAAATAACAAGAAAGATGTGCCGCAGGTTTTTGTGGTGCACAGGCAGCCGTCTGCCGAGGGGCGGGCTCCTGAGTCGGACGAGCCCGTTGCGTCAATGGCTAGCAAAAGAGCCTTATGGGGATGGATTATCTTGTGTTTTTCAGTGAGCGATGACCTTGCCCTCATGCCATCAGAGAATATATCATTCCTGTTATTAACTATTTCTTTGCGCTTGGGTAGACTGGTCCAACAAGTGGCATGGTAAACAATTATGTGACAGCTAGCATTCAATCTGCCGCAAACGCTGTTGGTCATGTCCCTGGCACTAACAAGCCATGTGCTCGACGCGGTGATATCCGTTGTGTAGTGAACCTTGGTGGACGTGAGGTTGACTATCTCAGCTATCTGTACGATACTGACCCCAGTGTTGGCGCGAAGGCATGCAACCGCGGCTGACTGTGCATTGTATCTAGGCTTTACTTGAGAGCCATTAGCAGGGCTGTGGAGGGGGTTGTTTCTATCGTGGCAGCCGGCGCTGCAGACTACTCAAATTACCGGAAGCCGATGATGATGGGCTCGATATACCTGTTCGGTCTGTTGGCGCTACCGTTCGCTGGCCTTACAGGTAACTCGTACAGTCATCTCAACGCCCTCTCGACGCTGTATGTTTTGCTCACAGTCGTGAGTGGTATGTACACGGTGATTGAAGCATCCTACATCCCGATATTCATGCGCTCCATTGGCTGGTTCCACTCCCCAAGGCGACTTGAAGCCAATCAGGACTGTACTGCCGAAATGGAGAACAACAGGACTTGGATCAAAGGGAGCCGAGTTTCGGTGCTTGGTTTAGTCTCTAGCAACACAGGCGCTTTGGTGGCCCTGCTCATCGGGGTCATCATCACCTATACTCGCGGAGATTTCGTGAAGGAGGGCTACTTCAAGTAAGCTCCAGGGGCCCCATAGCGACAAATTTTACTGACCTTCATCATTAGCTTCCTTCTCGCTATCACAATTGCAGGATGCTTGACAAGTATGAATCTCTCCTTAAACCAGAGTTTTCACATAGGTGACTGACAGCATAGTTGCTTTTGCTATTGTTGGCCAGCTTCTGCTGCCTAATATTCCAGGAAAGGAACGGCCTAAGGGTAAAAATGCATTGCTTTTACCTTTACGAACCTGTAAGTCAAAGATAGTCATGGATATTGGGGTCGTTTTGAAGGTTGAAAATTCATCTGGAGGCCATTCACTCATTACTCCATGCAGGGGCAATGCTTTTAAGATCAACTCGCCAATATCCGAATGCCTTCAAGTTATGCACTGGGTGGATTCTTTGGAACACGGGATACAGCAACTTCTTGTCATTAATCAGCGCTCTCTTCCTAGAGACGACTGGCATCCAGCGGGGTAGCAGCATCTATACCGTGTACACTTTCATGATGGTTATTTTCGCTGTCATTGGATCGCTGAGTTGGCTTTTCGCCTTCCCATACACGCGACTTCGAATTAAGGGCTGGGCGTACTTATTCCTCAGTGTGAACATCTTGTGCGTGTTTTGGGGCTGCTTAGGCATAAGCCCCAACATACCGATTGGATACAAGTACATGGCGGAGTTTTGGGTTGCCGATTTTCTGTTCATGAGCACCAGCAGCGCTCTACGCTCACTCAATCGCGTCTTGTTCTCGTCCCTCATTCCAAAGGGATCCGAAGCACTCTATTTTGGGCTGGAAATCACCCTGGATTTGGCAACGGGTTGGATAAATCCTCTTGTCCAGGGTGCGATTCAAGACCGCACACATAACCTGCGCTTCCCAATGATTCCCAATCTTTTACTTATGCTGGTTGCTCTGGGCTTGTATCTGTGGACAGACTTGGAGCAGGGTATCAAAGATGCTGAGGTGCCTCTGGAGACGGCGCCTTCCATCAGTGACAACTGAGGGTCACGAGACAGGGGCTATATGTCGTGAGCAACTCAAATGCTGTTAAGAACAGGCAATACTGCGGCAGTAGTTAGTGCGAAAAATAACTAATTTGCTCATATGTTTCTCAATGCGTGAAAGCATGGGTTATTTTCCTACCTGGCCGTAGCAGACTCGTGTTGACTCTCATCTAGTAGGATCTCCGATTCGTAGAAATTTGCTCAATATTTCTCTCCCTAGCCTATGTAGATAGGTAAGGAAGGGTGCGTTAAGCTTACGGAGAGGATCCGAACTGGAACCTGGAGCAAAGGTCCCACTGGGCCCATGTAGTATTCCTTCGCGGCATTTGAGCAAGATAGTACGAGTACCAGTACTACTACTAGTAGTACATGGAGCTAGGGTAAATAAGATCCCGCTTGGCTATGTAGTAGGTCAGTCCCCATCAATCATATTAGTTGAGACCCTCCTTGCCTTCACGCTTCACCACCATAATTCTCAAAGCTCTTGGGCATATGGGCCCGGCCTATTAGCAAAACACATGTCAGTTCTTTTTGTAACCATTTTCTTCACTATTGGGCAGGGAAAACGCACTGGGGTCAATCTATCAATCCACGTTGGGTCGAGTCTCCATCTGACATCCCGGCAGAGTACGAAGAGTGTGGCCTTGAGCTCCAACAGGGCAAACCGCTCCCCCAGACATGCTCGACGCCCTCCATGAAATGTTATGAATTCAGAATGAGCACGTTTTCGGCGGTATGTTCTCTGTATGTCCTGGAAAGTTTCACCCCAACGTTGGGGACGGCACTGATGTGCGTCAACACCCCAGGCCTCTGTGTCTCGATTTGTTGAGTAGCAATTATAGCCCAAGTATGTTCCCTCTGGTACATAAATGCCGTCGCCAAGAATTAACGGTCTGGATGCTCGTCGATTAATGAGCTGTGCGATTGGTGGCAGCAACCGCAGGCTCTCGAAGACCACAGCTGCGAGCCACGGCATCTCCTGCAATGCTTCTAAGCTCGGCATATCTGTCCCAACGGCTTTGACTTCCTCATGCAGGCGTTCTTGGATCTCCTGCATAAATGTCAGCATTGAACTCCCGTTCAGCCCCTATTCTTCACCTTGCCCCCAATCGGTCACATACCGGATATTTGGCAAGCAAGTAAACAGTCGAAGTTAGGCCCAGCTGTGGATTCTCCTGACCAGCCACGAATGCAACGGTTGTGTTATCACGAAACTGTTGCTCTGTTAGCCTCCCGGAGGACCGAGCTTCCACCAATCTGTCTGCCAGCTCATTGGAGTTCACATCTGGCTCCCGCCTTGCGGCTGATTCCTCAATCGCTGCGACCAGTTGATCTGTGAAATGAGCCGCAAGTCGGCGTGCCCTCTCACGGCTTGGTAAGCCAAGGCGATCTAGGAAAGGGAAATTCAGGAAGATCGGCTTAAATATCTCGCGCTTGATTGACAATTGCAACCTGTTCAAGTACGCATCTCCCGATTCAAGAGTCTGTCTCGGGTGCGATGAAATCTTCTGTGAGTACATAGGAATACCTGGTGCTCGGTGTCTGTACTCACTCCAAAGTCTGCCCGAAAGAGAACTTGAGCAAAATTGGCAATCGTGTATCTCTGAAACATCTCCTGGACCAAAACACCATCTTTGGGTAACTTGGCTTGGTGGTTGACAAGCAGGTCGCATAGCTTATGAGCATTGTTCAAGAGGATGCCAATGTCCGGCTCAAAGGATTTCTGTAGTCCGGGTTTCAAGATTGCTTGATACAGTCTCCAAACATCCCCATGGCTAGAGATAATATTATCTCCTAGAAATGAAGCCAAGACGCTTTGGGGGATTTTCTTCTGGTTCCCGCTCTTCTGATACTCGTCCTCGTTTTTAAAGATTTCGGCTAGGTAAGTCGGACGATGCACAAGAACATTCCACTGAGAGCCAAAGAAAATCTTGACTGCTCCATGAGTCTCCAAGGGTTTCTTGATATATTTTCGAAAAATGTCTTGTTGATCAACATCCCTGAATAGTGGAATGAGAGCGACCCAAAACGGGATCGAAGGAATACCAATTGGGTATTTGGGGGGCAATAGAAAGATGAAATATGCCAAGACTGTAAGAAATATGACGATAAATAAGATTTTGCCAGCAAGGCAAAGCAAGAACTCTGCCATATTTGAAGTCCTCTTGGTAGATTCTCTGCGATGTCCGACTCTCACATTCATCACATGAGGTGACCAGGCTAGAGAAATGGAGAATCACCCCAAAATCTTAAAGTCAAATTCCCAAATTGCAAATACGACACATGTGCATAATGCATGCTTCCACCAAAGCTCGGTGTGGACCACGTGGATCCAACGTATCCTTTGTGATAACGGACTAGCACAAGCCCAGGATGAAGGCTCCATTTCCTTGCTTTTATTCGGTCGTAAGTTCGGATGACGGAGGAGCTAATTATGATTGGCTTCATTCAGGCAACTCGAGCTATTTCTTGTGTTTGAACCTCGATGTACTGATACTGATGCACTACAAACTGCAAACCTACCCCCTTGTTCAAGATCTTTTGCACACAACAGCCCCGCTAGTGCCAAGGTCACCCGAAACATCAATACAAATTTCGCCTAGTATTGTCAGATACGAGCTGAGAATCCTTTTGCCACCATCCGTGTGCCAACGCATGGTCTGCGCGGGTCAGCATACCTTGAAGCTGAGAGTTTTGGTATCACAATCAGGAAAATGGGCCACTCAAGAACTAGTGTGGCCCTTTCAGCCGGTGATATGAGCGGATTTTCTGTCAGACTCCGAAACGTCATGGGGTGCAGCCTGACTCTAAATGGGTCTTGTACGACGAATGCTGAGGTCGAGTGAATTATCTGGCGAGGCATTCTGCTTATGCCGTAATTTGCCCCCCATAGAGTACGAAGGTGGTTTAAACTATGCCTTAATTTGTCAGGAATAGCCTCATAATCAGTAAGCTGAAAAGCTCACAACACAGACATAAAGTCAAATACTAATACCAGTTCCTGGTTCACAGTCTCGACCATCATCCTTTTGCATGAGCCTTCTGAACAACTTGCTACTATAATTATGGATCACTGTGCACCCGCCTGTTCTATCTATCATCGTTTTCTTGCAACTTATGTTCGAAGACCCTCAGGTTCACTTGTGCACTGCACTGGCCCATCACAGGAAACGATTCGATCTCTTTGGGACAACCTTCGAGTTCACCTTTCAACCTGTCAACATGTCTCAACAGATTCTAATGGGACTTCATATGTTGCTGTTCCAATAGGACTGGATGCGGCATTGGATCCAAGCGAGTGTGATATGCGCGTCTCACAATGCTTGGTTGCGCTTGAACGAACAACATCAAACAGCGACATTATTGGCATTGTATTCAGAGCCGATCACGCAACATCGCCTTCAAGCGACATAGAAAATTTCTTCGGCTCACTGATATTGAACGCCATCGAGCTTGACATTCATGGCAAAACTGATTGCAATGATAAGACGACAAAGCTTGCAGATCCAACTGAAGCTATCGTCAACCATTTCGATACCACTCTCAGATATTCTGGTCTTCAAGACGAGTGGGATGACAGGGGACGAGATTATTTTCGTGACCGTGTCTATCATTTCACCTCACAAGGGAAACGAGTTGAATTCTGTCTTCCAGCGTTCCCCTGCAAATCATCCAATCCCAACAAAGTTCAGGGCACCAAGCCAGATCGTGGCGAATACATTGCCTTGACAAACTTACACAAGTTCATGGATGAGATCGAGAGAATCTATGAGCCTGGTGCGAAGATATGGATCATCAGTGACGGACATGTGTTCAGTGATTGCAGTATGTCCCTACATTGCTATCACTCTGGACACAGCTAATCATGCTCAGTCGGTGTTGATGACTCCGTAGTTGACTCATACGGGGACCAACTTATTGCTATGAATGAGGAAATTACCAGACAGCAGGGTGGGAGGGATCGCGTAGGGTTCAAATCCCTTGTGGATATCTTTGCCCTGGACACATTAATACAGATGTCAACCGGGCTTGATATCCCACAGATTTCCCATTATATCCCCACGAAGATGGCTGAAGAATCCGAACTATGTCGTCGCATCCTGATGATGGGATTTCAAGCAAACGACAATGACCTGAGAAATCGCATTAAATCAGGGGATCCGACTGTTCTCGCCCTTTACAGAGGCTTCTCCAAGTTCATGCTCGAAGACCTGGACCAAAATATGTACACCAAAGATTTGAGTCGAAGTCGGCGCAGGAAGCTCTCTGCAAAGGTTGCCTTTGAGATGATTCAGGTACGTGGTAGCTCCGATTTTAAGAACCGCGTTGCAATCTAACACCACATCCGCACAGCGTAATCAAACGTACTCCAATCTGGTCGAGGTTATATTCCCACACCACATCCGCCTCTCCATTCATGCGTCAGTTCCCTCTCTATGTAGGCCTGAAGTCACAAATCTAACTTGAGCTATTCAGGCATTCCAACTCTGGTCCCAAATTTGGCGTCCAGTTATTCGGGCCAAATGTGCGCACCACCAACATCCTCTCTGCAGATGGCGCTCTCATGGAGTCGGACGACCTACTGCATGTGCCTACCCCATGGCATAACTGTGTGGTTGAGATCGAAGGCCATTCGTTCGTCTATGTGACAAAGTCGAGCGTTGTGCAGGCGGCACTATCAAGCGGCCAATTTATCGGCATTCTAGCTAGCACACCAGAAGAGATGGGTGCATACTTTCGCTTGACTCCAGTCAGCAGGGACGTAGAAAGCATCAAAACGACCATAAATGATGCAACTGAATCTGAGGAAAGTGAAAGAACGACAACTAGGCTTCGAAACGGCGGACTTCTGCATCAAACCCTGGCATTCATGCGGAGTTTCGCGGCTCGTTGCTTCAGATTAAAGCATGTATAAATACCCAAATAATCGATTGCTCAAGAAGGGAGTGAGTAATACTCTTCCACAGGGGGGTTGATTGCTGCCGCCCTTATGTCACAGGACAGTGATCGCCACAACTAAGTTACTAGGTGGTCTCCTTGTAGCCACCGTTCAAGCATGCTAGACTGCATCACCCGTATGTGCGACCCAGGTAGGCCGGCCTTCCAGGTGCGGAGGGGCCTTCCTTGATTTATGAAGGTCAACGGGGGAAGATTAGAGCATGGCTGGCTTCATGTACAATATGAAGGTATTCCACCTAGACACAATGACTGACACATTCTAGATAGCCGTCGTCAAGATACCACACATTACCCAGTCTTGTCCCGTTTCGCCATCATAGTGGTCTTCAGCCAATTGAGCATTACAAATTCTCTCTGCCCTCTAAATGGTGAATGTTCGAGCTTGCCATGGAAACGGCCGTCGCGTCCCATCGCTTCGCATCTTTTCATCCCTAGTAAGCACCGCACCTATTCTCTTCCAACCTCCTCGCCAATCCAACACGATCGGTGGAATACTTGCACAAACTGAGTTTGACTATAGCACATAAACACCAGGGCCGTCTCATTATTGGTGGTCTAGTCGTTTTGTGATGCCTCGTTTAAAAGCCACTGTGGCTTCTGTCCGACATACCTGCCCTCACACGCAGCCTCAACGCATCCAGCAATACTTCCAAAGTAGAAAGCTCTTCCCGTGAGACCCGGCCCATAATGTGCATATTTCCCAGAGTTCGTGATGATGGTTTTAGCCGCAGGAGGAATTATCGGCTCAGTGATCATACACCAGCAGGTGTCGGTCATAAACTGAACACCGAATTTCTCCAGCTCCTCCACCAGCCCAGCCTGGGTGGCTAAGCCGTGAGTCGCACGCCCACATGTGACGATAACATTGACATTATCCGCTTTCTTGCGCCCCTGGCAGAGTTTGGCGAGTTTCTTTATCTCACCAAAGGAAAAGTGCGGGTTTCCAAGAGATACCAGATCAACTTCTTGATGATCATTCGAGGCACTGTTAAGCCTATCCCACCATTGATTCAAGTCTTTCAAATAGGCATCGATGTAGTGAACATCTAGAGATCTTTTCATGACTGCATCAAGTGAAGTAGCCTCTGGAGTGACTCCGACGATATGGAACATCGGTGCGCTGGATACCGTCGCGAATGCGGCACCAAATGCCTTCAAGTCATCCCTCGATGGAGCAAGCGACTCAAGTCCTGTTACCACTGGAATCTGACCTGAGGCGAGGGTACCTACGTGGTAGCCCAGCAGAGGGTAGAACGAGTCGTCAATCTTGACATTTTCCAGGTTTAGGGTTGCCACACAAAGCGAAGCTAGACGATTAACATCAATGTGAGGACCTCCTTTTGGAGCCCGCCCAGTCAAGGCAATAGATATATCGAGAAAATCAGGATACTTCATGGTTCTTGCCCCAAGCACACTATTCGCATAGACGACGGCATTCGACTCAGCCCAGGCCACCTGGTCACCAAACTTGGGCGCACTCTCGAGTTGGTATGGCGCACAGGTAAAGGTTGGCTGTGCGCCCATATCGACATAAGCGTCTGCTAGTTTTGCTGCTGCTTCGCCAAATGAGGAATCGATGCCTTGTGCACGCCAACGTTTCTGGTCAATTGAGATAGAGTTGAGGGACGTCGGGACCCGGACCTTGCCTCCCCAGTCTCGAAGCTTTTCTGCAAAGGCTAGTGATCCTGGCCCTGTATAGATGCAGCCATCTATATGAACCTGTGTGATGTCCATTAATTTCCTGGCTCCTAGCAAATCCGCCATGCGCAGAACAATACGCATGGACGCTTGAGCGGCCTCCCCATATATACCTTCCAGGAAGGCTCTATCGATATCAGACAGCTCGACATTAGTAACAGAGGTTGTGGTAAGGCTTCCAAGATTCTCCAGTGAGTGTTGCCTTGATATCTTAATGAATTCTTTGTCGGAAACATAATCGTTGTCGATATGAATACGACTTCCGTTCAGCTTCAATGCCTCATAGAAGTCCTCCGGCTTCAGTGTGAGAACAGGAATAGCCTTTCCAAAGATCTCTTGCGCAATCATCACTCCCAAGGTAAGGATATCTTCGCGCCTCTCGAACAACACCGCTCTAGGCCCTTTTTCATTGAGTAGAAGCTCCAGCATGATGCCACTGCCTGAGCATGAGCCGCGACCGCCAGGGATAGCGAGGATGGAACCGTGGAGAAGCTTTCCACTTAGAGTGTGGTGATGGTCAATAATCTCACCCGTCTGAGGGTTGACACCGCCCCAGAAGCTCAACGCCATGTCGCTTGCAATAAGTATTCCTGAGGCCTTGCCTTTCACATAGGCAGTACCGTGGAAGACGGAGCCCCCCTCACTGACCTCCACATCCATCTTGAAGCGTTTCGTCAGATTAATCGAAAAGCAGCCACTCAAATGGAATAATTTGCAGAGGAAGAAACCTGTTAGCTTGGGGGGAGCTGCCTGGCATATCACAATTTCGCTCACTAAGAAATCGAAAATGTATTCAAAATGTCTGGATTCTATCCGATCTCGGCCAGCCACTAGCAGGAGGGAGAGTTTAGTCCAGTAACGTTTAAGCTGCTAGTATCTGGATAGTAGAATATTAATGTATAGCTACTTTGTACCTATACTGTCTATTTTATATGCAAACTCCTGTATTTAATATTAATTCCCAATTCCTTTGAAAGGTTATTAGGAAGTTTCAGGCTTACTATATTATATATAGATATATATTAGACTAGGAATCACTTTAAACCATAAAAAGTATTATTAGAAAAATATGAATAATTAAAATTAAGTAAATGTGGAAATACAGTCTACTAATTTTTCTTTAAAGAATATACGCCTATTATTGTGTGTAAGTTAGGTATATTATTGATATTGGCTGTGATGATAACATGATATAGTTCTTTTGGTATTTTGGGGCATTTGCACTCTTCGCCCACCTTAGCTAGTGTGCCACCGTAGAGAGGGTTCTGGATTACAGCGATGAGCGAGTCCCTAAGCCCAGAGACAATACTATGAACATCTGCAAAGACATCAAGTTCCTCACAGTGCAGTACTACAAGGGACTCGCCCAGAATCCAGCAGCGTTGCTATTGCCACCGCCTTTCGCGCTCCCGTTGGCAGATCGTTGCGGGCATCAAGGCTGCTGAGGATGTGAAACCTTCCGGGAAGTATTTTCGGATAACGTCAGTCTTGTTGTCGGGAAAAAATGAGTAAGAGGTTATGCAAGGGAGCTTGCTATTGTCTGAGATGTAAGACAGAACGCGCGTCGTTTTTCTTCTATGATAAAAAGGCTGGGAAAGAAACCGATTATGATGGAGGGAGCAGGTCAACAGACACAAACCACACCCACAAGAACTTAGGGATAGCACGGCTGATAGAACCACGAGGCTGTCAGCACTGATACGTATTTGTTGCTGACAGTGGTTCATAATTAAGTTAACGCAACAAATACAGCTTCTCTCCACTCTCAAATTATACAAGTATTCCATTTGCTTGATTATCCCTTGTAGCTTGCTGGGGTATCGCTTGCCGCATTTGACACTATGGATGAGTCTACTAGAGATCAAAGATATGGGCTGCTGAACCACTAAATGCACCTACATGAGAAGCAATCCGTCCCAAAGAGTTATGTGGGCCTTTAGGGGAGAAACGTCGACCCAACACTCCACCACAGCAAAGAAAAATAGCCCGCATGACCAATAACCACCAGGTTGGAAGCTCGAGATCAATGACTAGCGCAGCATACCGATCAGTAATCAAATCAGGTCCAAATGGTATATTAGGCCGTTTGGCAATGCAGTTAAAGTGAATTTGACTGTTTAATTAGTTTCTTAAATGATAATACGCTATTAAAAGTGGCGTTATAATAAAGGTTACATTATACCTTATATTACGCCGTATATTAATGCTTACACAGGGATATATAATTTACTAACCTTACATTATACAATTACGCTTTGATTGCTTTTACTTTGCCTGTTTATTTTAACCTCTAATACTACTCCGTATTACGTATACATACAAATAGTAAGCCTTATGCATTTGCATTTACTTGCTTTAACTTCAAATAATTTGCGACTTAATTACCACCCTATTTATTTATAAGTCGACTTCTTTTAACTTAGTGTCAAGCATTAGCTTTCAAGTTTGGAGGAAGTCGACCTGTAAATAAATGGGGCGTGGCACAAGTAGTGTATAACAACAGGCGCAGAGACTAATATAATATTCGTTATACAGAGTAAAATAAAGTAGAAAATAGTGGACCTGTATTGCTATGCTTACTCCGTAGTATGCTATATAATGCCGTAAGGGTCTAAAGCTATTGGGTTTTTACGTTTATTTGTTTGTTTGTTTGTTTTATTATTTATGTCCATTAAGTAAGCTAGTTACATAAATCCCTTATAGGCAATAAAACATTAAGAGCTGGCGGCTTACGCTGCTATTTACTAAGTTTCGATTTATAAAGGAAAGAGGGTTAATCTAGGTGGTGTTAATCTGTTTCCGCTGGGGGAGGACTATAAGGGTCCGCTTCCTCTACTAGTTTCTGGAAGGCTTTACTTTCTATAGGTCTGAGGAGGTAAAAGAGGGGGGTCTCTTTTAGGGGGATATCTAGAAGGAAAGGCCTAACTATTCTGCATTCTGCGAAATAGCCTTGCCTCTTTAGTTCGCTGCACTTACAGATAAACTCTCTGTTGTATCCGAAGCGTTTATAGTATTCCTGGAAGTCCCTATATCCCGATCTCTCTGCTAGGAGCCTATAGAGGATAGGGCGTAGGAGTTTAAGCTTTAGGGGGGAGGCTAGGGCTCTGAGTCTCTACTGTTTATAGCCCTCTAAAGTCTTACCGAGCCAGTCCTATTCCCTTACTTCCGCAACTTTTTCTTTAATTTATTTTTTAATATATATAATTATAGCCTAGTTCTATAGTGCAGTAAAAAGGGCTGCGCTTTATTTAACTAAATAGTTAGCCTATTTATTGCCTATAATATCTTTATATCTTAAAATTTATAAAATAATAGTCCTATAAGGCGAAATATTTTATATTAATTTCTGGAAATATATATACACTCTTTATATAGATAATAGGGGTTTATTAAGCAGCCTATCGATAACTAATAAGTTATTTAAGAAAAGAAAGGCTATTTAAATTATATAGTCTTCCTCTATATATTTAACCACTAGCTCTATAGCCTTTAAGGCAGCCTATACCTTTATATTATAGACCTTTATGTTATTAAGGCATTTAATATCTATAGTTACTTTTACTTTATAGTAAATAACTGCTCTTTAGCCTATATTCCCTTTTATTTAAGACTTATCGGAATAGGCTAGGATTAAGTAAAGGGGGAGGGAGTTAATTAACTTTAAGTATTTCTTTGCTGCAGCTGGTTTACTTATACTTTTTAAATTAGGATTAAGGAGAATATATAGGGACTTTTTAGTGAAAAGGGTAAGTTTAATAGTTCTGTTAACTAAGGCGGCAGTGCGCTAAAGTCTGGTTTATAGTAGTTAAAGAGGGAGTTTTTTATTAATACATTAATTGATTAAGTAGTTTTAATTTAGTCCTGCAAATCTCGCTGCGCATTTAAGTTAGGCTTATATTAAGGCAACGCTAGCTATAAAGACCCTTAACTCTTTATATAAAATAAGAATACTTATAGTCTTTTAAACTAAAAGGACTGCCTTTATTATAGTTTTAAAGGCTTTATTTATTTTATTTATTAGGCCGAATACTTTTATATTTACCTGCTTAATAAGGTCAGTTTGCAATTATTATTTATGCCTTAGCTATTATACTTCTGTTTTATATAAGGCAATAAGGAAGACGCAGGCTTTTACGGCTTATACTATAGCTTTAAAAGGTAAGCCTTTTTGAGTTTTATTAAGCGATTTAAAGAAGTTAAAGACTTTATATACTTTACCCGTAAGCGTTTTTATATATTTCTTAAAGGAGAGTCTTGAGTTAAAGTAGACCCTTAACTATTAAATATCCTCTTTAAGCTAGACTAGTTTTCCCTTTATTATAATGCCTTTTTTATAGGTTTAGCCTTTTATATAGTAAAAGTATAGTAGTTTAGTTTTAATATAGTTAAAAGATACTGCATTTTCTACTTTTTACTTTAATGTTTTATTAAGCGTTTACTATATAAAGGTAGCTGTTTTTTAGGTAGACCCCTTTATAATAAATATAGCGATATTGTTGGTATATTTAAAATAAGATTATTAGTCTTTAAGCTAAAGGATTAAATTAAAGTATAGTATTAATATAATAAAGGAGATAAAGGACTTTTATAAAGCACTGCATTTAAAGGCAAGGTCTAGTAGGTTAATTCTATCTCCTTTATAGATAAAAGCGGTTCTATTATTTATAAAAGACTCTGCTTATTTTATAAACTAAACAGGCTATTTTTATTATTTAAGCTGTAAAACTAATTTATTCTTTATAATAATATTAAAGGCTTTAAAGATATTTAAAGTAAATAAAGTTGCAACCTCCCCTTTATTTAAAATAACTTTAATATTATAGATTAGGCAGGCAATTAAATCTATAGCTGCTCTTTTAAAGAGGGCCTTAAAGTATTATTTTAAAAGGATTTTATATTTAAATGCTAAAAGGGATATCCTTTTAGTAAATAGTCTTTTAAGGCCTTTTTTTATATAGGACAGCAGTAAAATAGGTTTAAAAGCTTTATAGTCTATATAGTTAAATTTATTAAGCTTAAAGATAATAGTAACTTTAATATTTTTAAAGGGGAAAGGGTAATACTTTAACTTTAGGCAGCCTTTAAAGAGGTTTATAATAAACTTTTTAATAGCAGGCTATATATAGTATAAAAGGGCAATTAATATACTATTTGCGCTAAGCGCAGTATTCCCTGCTTTAGTTATAGCCTTTTTTGCCTCTTTTTTAATAACTGTCCTATTTTATAGTATTTAGGGGTTCTTTAGTATTTAAGGTTTTTAAGGGTTTTTAATATTTTCTTTAACTCCTTTTTGCTGCAGTAAGTATTCTTTAAAGAAGGCTATTTACTTTTTAAGGTTTAAAATACTTTTATTGCTGTCTATTAAAGGGGGGGGGTTAAAAATAGTTTATAGCCTTGCGCTATTTAGCTACCTATTAAATGCCTTTACCTAAGCTGGCTTTAGCTATAATCTTATCCTAGTAGTTGCGTTTTTTATATTTAATGGTATTATATAATATTTTCTTTACCTTAAACTGTTTATTAGTCCTAGGGGGCGCTGCGATATAAGCCAAGTAGGCTATTTAGCAGTCTTTATCTTATTAAGGGGCGCTATATTTATTCTAGTATCTCTTTTTGCCCGTTAACTATATATAGTCTACAAAGAGTCTCTAAAGTGCTTATATAGCTGCATTTAAGTCTCCTTTAATTAAATTAATTGCGTTTACCTTTAAAAGGAGCTAGGCGTATATATATATTAGCTAGCTAAACTCTTATAGGCTTTTAAAGGGGATATATTTCTTTCCTATATTAGCTATTAGCTAGATAAAGCTTAAAAGTATAGTAGTAACTATATAATAGTTTAAGCTTATATTTAAGTTTTTTGCAATAGTTATTAATATAAAGCAGTTAAAGAAAATAAAGTTAATATATTTTCTAGAGTCCTTTATAGGGGCATCTATAAAGGCTAAGATTAGGTTATGCCTATCCGCCTATTTAGTTAATTTATTGCCTATAGTATTTAAGATTTAACTTAATTGCTATATTTAATATAATATATTAAAGTCTCTTGCAATAATTAAATTTAAAGGGGGCTGACTTTACCTTTTAAGGGTTTCTATTGCAGTATTAAAGGTAGCTTTATAGTAAATATTAATAATAATATAGCTATAGGCTTTTATTTAGCAGATATAATTGCTTTTTAATCCTAAAGGTAAAAGTTATTAGTATAGTAGATTTAGTAATTTTTTAATATATATAAAGATAGAGGGTTTAATCTCTTTTTAATTGTTAAATAGGTTAAATACTTAAAAACTAAGGTAAGATTTTATCTGTCTTTTAGATAATATAGAATTTTAGTAAGTCTATAGCTTTTAAATAAATATAATATTAAAGCTGTTTTTTTAAGTTAATAAAAAGGCTATATTATAATATTATCTTTATTTTCCTATATTAGCCTAAAAGATTTTTAGGCTAAAGTTCTTTTAGCAGTTTTAATAAAGTTTATTATTTATAGTTTAGACTTATAAGGTTTATTTCTTTTAAGGGATTCCTTTAAAGCGTTATCTATAGAGTTATTTAAATCGGCAACCTCTATTACAGAGCAGGCTAATAAGCTTTCCTTTAATAAACTATTAAAGATATTTATTAGGTTAATTTTATTTTAAAGGGGCTTTATTATAGGGGCAGGGGGTATTATTTTACTTAAAGGGAGGGGTCTTTAAATCTAGGCCTTAAAAGCAGTAAAAGATCTGGCTAGGGCAGCCTAAGGAGCTCTTCTTTTAGGTATACCAGCATTAAGTTTAAGGGCAGGGGGGGCGGGGTTTTTTTTTTAAAATTCTTAGGTCCTGAGTTCTTTAATGCCTTTAAGTTATTTTTTAATAGCATATACTTTTACGCTATCTTTAATAGTTAGGTATATATAGCAGTCTAAAGTATTAGATTAGTAAGGTTTAAGGCAGTTAATATATTAAATGGGGTTATTATAGCTTTTATCTCTATTAATATATTAAAAGGCAGGTTTACTGTACGTTTTATAGCGCGCAGTTTTAGTATACCTTTAAGGATTATAAAAGCCGAGGCATTTATTGTATTAAGTTACCTATACCTTTTAAGTCTAAAGCTTTACTGGGGCTAAGCAGTTAAAGAGTTTAAAGCCTATTTTAACTTCCTTTTTAAAAGAGATAAAGTAATAGTAAGTATTGGTAGTTTTATTAAAGGGGGCCTTTTAATAAAAGACTAAGGGTTTTTTAGACTTAGCGCTCTTTTAAGCTTTAATTAGGACTAGCGCGTTAATAGGGAAAGTGCTTAAAGTATTAGTATAGTATTTAAAAACGCCTTATATAAAAAAACTCCTTTATATATATACTTCTTTAATCTTTAAGCCGCTAGCCTTTACGGTTAAAGTTAAGGCAAGGATCTTTTTCTTAATATCTTTTATTTTAATTTAAAGTGTAAATTTAGATTTTACTTTTTAAAAGTAAATAATATCTTTACTTTTAAGGTTATTAATTTTAATAACCTTTTATTTAGCGCTAATAGCAGTAATCTTCTTTTAACTATAGTCTAAAGGGATTTAAAGGAAAATTCTATTATTAGTCTTTAAAGTAGTTTTCGCTTATTTTTATTTATTTTTACTAGTAATAAAGGCTAGCCTGCTATTACTTTAAAGGGAAGGTTTATTTCTGTTTCTTTATATTAAAGAGTTTTTATTTATACTTATAGCTGCAACTATAGCCTATATAACCTGTTTTAGGCTATTAGCTAGTAGGGGGGTTCTTGCGCTAGTCTCGTTTAAGGGCTAAGGCTTGATTTGCTGTTATTTATTATTTTAGCGGGGCTTTTTACTGACTGATTAGATAGTTAATAGTTAAGCAGGAGGGAGGTTCCTGTTTAATTTTTCAGGGTTTATAAAGGCCTTTAAAGAAAAAAGGTTTTTAAAGGTATTAGAAAAGGCTTTACTTGCTAGTATAGCCGCTAAAAGATAATACTTTCTTTAGTGTTTAGCTAAGTAGTTGTTAATAGCTTAGGCTATTAAGAGTAGTATTTCCTGCCTAGCCCTTTAAATTAAGTTAATTTCTTTAATCTGGGTAAAGATTTTAAGTGCTGTATTCGACTGCTTTCCGTTTATAAAGGCGGGGGCTTTTATTGGCCTGCTTTAAAGGGAGGAAAAGAGGCTTTCCTAGGTCCCTTTTAAAAAAAGAGAGACGCTAGGTTTTAAGTTAAAACTAAAATTGAGTCTGGGGACGTCAGTTTCGATACGTTTATTGTCGATATAGTGTTTCTTAGGCGTAAGTGGGATGTGACGATCCGGGTTGATTCTCAAGGGATAAACCGAGGTTCGTGGGTTTATGTTGACAGAGAGGTCAGGGATGA
>JAOALB010000210.1:0-72135 GCA_025331125.1 Mycogone perniciosa
GTGATCATGTTCTTATTGGCCCGTCGTTCCGATATTCTTCCGGACCCGGGCCTTGGCCTGGTCGGGTCGTGACATATAAGCTTAAATTTGCTTTTAAATTAAATATATATTTATAAAAAATATAAAAGTTTTAAATAAATATTTCCTTTATTTACTTTTTTTCTATAATAAAATTACTTATTTCCATTTTTGCATACAAGGTCATCTTCCAATAATTTCAGTGCCATGTAAATATATTAAGGCTCCAAACCTACCCAGCTTCACACTAGAAGGCATGAATGCAAATGCGTGTGTAAGCTCGTGAATAATGGTAGTTACGAGAAATTCCCCTAAAAACCTGATGCCGGTTGTGCTATGTATTAGCTCTTGGAGAATCTGCTTCTGGTGGTTATTAGGTTCTCCGTTAATAGCGACATTCAGATTGCGGTAGTGCGTTCCAGCACTGAGAGTCTTGTCTTCATGGGAGATCCAAGCTTCGAATACCGAAGGACAAAAGGTTACAGTCGCATCAAGAAACAATGATTGCGGAGTTGCTATGTATGCAACCAACCACCGGGTAAGTGGGTATTCTCAAAGAGCCAAACATCCGGTATGTCTGTTGACTATGTTGAGGACATATAGCGGGCAATGTAACCCAATGATCCACCAAAACTGGCAATGGTGAATTAACACCGCTGCGCTGCGATAGCCAGAATTGACCAGAGCTATCCGCTTTTCCTCGGTAACGTTCTTTTAGCCTGATGGGATCTTCAAAGATCATCAGTGTAAGTTAAGCCCTGGCTATTTGTGTCGCTAAGCCATTCCTCCTTGACCCAATGAATTGCCAAGTGAATTGATCCCGGAATCAAGTTGTAAGATAAGTAATTCACGAGGGCAGTGTGCATTGAATGTGCCGCATCTGTTAGTCTCATGTATTGGCGTGAGCATATAACCACAAGCAATAAAGCGATACTCAAGCGAGGCGACAAACTGACCACGTGAGAATTTGATTGCATGGTAGCTATCTCTAGCCCAAGCACGATTCCTAAAATTGACTCTTCGGATTATCATGCTGTAGGTTGAGAGCACATTTTCTTCACCAAAAGTGCGATCTTTGGTCTTAGATTTATCATTTCGGAGTTCACCAGAGCCGTCATACATGCTCAGGAGAGAATCCAAGTGTTCTATCGCGTTCTTAACCTACACGGCATGGTCAGCACCAAGACGAAAACAAGTCAAGTCATAGATATACGCACAATCATTTCCGCATCTGTGAAAGCCTGGAACAAGCGAGCAGAGTTCGCAGAATTTCTGCAGTACTGTGTGGCATCTTTTATCATCATAGACCCATCGGGCGGGTGACGAGTTGTATTGAGTAGAATGCCTTCTCCGGCTGGCAACTCAGTCGTTGGCAAGCCAAAAACATGCATAGAGAAGCTAAGAAAATAAATCAACAAGGCGGACTTTAAAGAGAACCGAGCCATTGTTCCTTGTACACTGATCAAAGGTGTAGTACGTCAGAAATGTTCGGGGTGTAGGAGCGTCCAAATCTGAGTGTAATTGGACGCGGCAAGCTGTTTATAAGCTGTAATAAACAGTCACATACTTCCATGTATTTTGAAGAATACTTCCGTCGTATCCTCAGTACAAATCATAACGGTATGCCAAGAATTACTTGCGGACCGAATAGGTGGAGCGAGGGCCTACTTCAGGCTCAAAAGGGTCCCGCGATCAAAGTGCAAACTCTTTCATGTAACTCATAGGAACGTTTTTAAATGGTATAACCAACATCTAGGAGCATGTCTCTCGGTGATTGAGACGACATATTCAGAGGACCTTGCATAGAAGTGATGTTTGCATTGCACTTCTTTGGCATGGAAATCGGCTGCTCGAACCATCGGGCAGCCCGTCATGAGGTTGGAGGGCAGACTGAAAATGACACTGTACCACAAGTGACCGTCACCACGTATGCAAGCAATTCACCTTTGCATTCCATATGTGTCGTTTCGAGCTATTTCGAGATCTTGAATAGAGTGAACCATCCCATTGTTGGCCCCGAGCTCAAAAACTTCTTTCGCCCCCATTCTTAGTCGTCGACAGAACTTGACATACATCTAGGCCGCTTTGCCTACGAATGCAGTCTCGCTTCCTTAATGTCACGTCCCACCGGGTTCTGTTCTTGAATCTCCTTTTAACTTACTCAACATGCCGTGGACGAGTCCTTGGGCTGCTGTGCCAGCACTCACCTGGGCCATCTTTGCTACCAGCTCGCCCGTCTGGGCAGTGAGCACGACTGTTCATAGCAGTGTTGACAATTCAAATTCGGTTTATTCACAGCTTAGAGCTTGTCCGGCTGCATGTTTAGGGAAGACTCCTGAAGATTGGACGGTTTACTCTTCTTTTGAACGACTCTCCGTGTGCGACTAGCCCATGCTTTTGGGCCTCACAATTAATACGCCCATCAACGATAGTTCTAGGACAGTTTTGATCCGCTCCTGTATAGACTAACCCTAGACTAACCCTAGACTAACCAAGTCGGTCGTCAAAAGCGTGATATCATCGATAATACGAAAAGTGATGACTTTGCCTACGCTAGCACTGCTGTTGAGTCTCAAGTACCCCTGCAATTTGCTCGAGAGAGTGCTGCATCGAATGCTGCAAACTGTGACTCTCTACTTAAGCACTCGATGGGATGAAATCTTATGTTGGAAACGCCGCTGCTGTATGTGACTGTGCCAAGGATAACGATATCATGCTCAGCTACTACAACGGCACGGTTGTTGGCATCTACGTTGGCCAAGCATTGGGCAAGGGCACCATCTCTTCGATGATTGACAAACTTAACTTTCTCATCTCATCTGAACCAGGCCAGTGGGACACTGGAAATTCATGGGCGATGCCTGGATGTCCTGGTGGCAACTGTTTGCGAAGCCACGTCAACCAGATAGAAGTGATGCTCGCCCTCTGCATGAGTAAGCACCCTTCAATCCCATTAAACCGATAAATGACGAAAACGCTGACATATTCCTGAATACAGTCACCAAAGCTGGCGTGAGCTCTACCAAAACTATGGTAGGGGAGTCTAGCTATGACAGATCTTTCCATATGGCCAACGCAGGTTGCATAGGACCTGAATGTACTTTCACTGGCGATCGTGCTAAATCAGATGCTGTACCGGGGCGGTGCACCAACACGGGCGGCTACCTAGCAAATGCCGAGATCAAAGAGATCATTGCCAAATCTTCCGGATCTGTGAAGACATGGTTCGATAAGGACACAGCCTCTGGCTGCCTAGTTTACAACGGTACGTCAACGTTTCTGGAGAATACAAGAGGCTGAGCCGCATACTGACCCCATCACAGATCTCGAATGGGTCGCCTATATGTCGGATGAAACCAAAAGAAAGCCGTCGGGAGAAATAAGAATTTGAACTTCCTGGGAAACATCGACTGGGCTATCGACCTTCAAGAGTTCAACGTAGCCGGTGCGGTCGGACCGTCGGGCAACTGTAACAAGTCATCATACATCCAAGTATTTGACAATATGATCTGGAATTGGGTTAATCCATCGATCGAGGCGCCTGTCGGGTGTACAAATATTACCCAGCCGTCACCATTGCCCTCAGCAATCGCACTTACAGCATACACAACGATCACCTTCATATCGGGCAATTCTTTAAGCTCGACAGTGGTATCTGCACCATTCACCGTCTCAGAAGTTAGCTATCAGCCTTTTACCTTCGACAGCTCAGATGTCACCATGGGGAAGACGGTTACATATAATCCAGTACCTCGCTTGACACCGAATCCGGTGACGATCCGAGTTCCGCATGGTTGGATGGTAACAGCACCAGGAGGAGCACCGGTCAACCAACCTCCCAAGACGTCGATCATTGGTGTCCCAAGACCTATAGCTACGTCCTCAGACTCTGGGGAGGGTATCCTTTTGCCAATCACTTGGAATCCAGCAGTGAGCTATCGAGTCCCATCGATCATAGGGTCAAAATTTCCGGCACCATCCAAAATACCGGACGACAGCAACCATCCCATGCCAGTCTGGCCACCAGGTGTGGAGGACTGCAAGGGAAATACGTGTACCAAGGGCAACGACTGTGAAAAATTCAACTGCACACGTGGTGGTGACTGCATTGGGCCGAACTGAATAGCGGCTGGCAGATGCATTGGCCCCAAGTGTGTCCGCGGTGGCGATTGTGTTGGTCCCAAATGCAACGCCGGGGTTCAATGCAAAGGCGACTATTGTTACCTTGGTGGTGGTTGCTCGGGTGGAAACTGCACACAAGGAGGAGATTGTACCGGACCAAATTGCAGCAAAGGCGGTGGTTTTACCAAGAACAAGGTCGGAGACTGCATCACTGGCGATTGCAAAGGGGATTCTTGCTTTAAGATCAACTGCTTCGAAGCGCAATGTGACAGGATCACCATCAAGCTGCTTCCAAATCCCAAGGATCCAAAAGACCCAAAAGATCCCAAGGACCCCAAGGACCCGAAAGATCCTAAAGAAGACCCCCCTACTCCTGGCTCAGGACCCAAGCCAATTTGCCTCCTCAACTGAATCAAGCTGCCAGGATGTCCTGGGGGAGGTATTTATGCAACCAGCCATGCCCTCTCCCAGGCTGACCTCCTGACCGGCCACCAACCGACAAAGCTTGCACGACTTTACAGACCGGTCGAGAGTGTACGGAGTTGTAAGCAGCACACGCGCACAAACGCGACCGACCACTAACTGGTCAACGACAACGCGAACGAGGTGTGAGACAGTACGCGACTGTGATGTCGTGGACATGACCAAGACAACGACAATCACTTCAAGCCACACTCCAAACCCGACCATTGTATACGAGCAAATAATCGAACATGAAATCAATCTTTCCAGAAACGATGCCATATTTTTGGCCATCGCTGCTGACTTCGAGGAATGGGCCAAAATGATGGAAGAAGTCGAACCACCGTGGGCACCGTTACCCACGAGAAACCCAGTGGTGCACCATGCTGAATGCGATTGGTGGTTTACTCCTGTTTTGGCGACATTCCATGTATTCAATATCTCCTGCTGGGCCAGTCTCGACAATGGTGTCAAGTTTAAAAGGGAAATAAGCGGTTGTGGCCTCATCACAGGTTGGGAATGGGGTAAAGCGTCAGACATTTGGTTCAATCTGCCCAACACTCTTAAACCTGGATGTGTCGAGAGGGCTATCGTCTCGGCAGACGGACCAAAGATTCAATGCCAAAAAGGCAAGGGAGTATTTGGGCCAAATGGGGAAGAATCCTTGAGGAAAAATAAAACTACCAATTCGAAGGAATACTCTGGCTACGGAGTACATTCAATGGACTGGGGTGAGGAATAGGGGGCGCATTTCATCTCGCGCTCCCACAAGGTTTCTCTTTGCAGCCGACAAATCTCCCATTTATACCTTAAATAGTAGAAATACGAGAAAGAGAGTATCTTTAAAATGCTAAAGCCCACCCGTGAAAGTGTAGCTATAACTCCAGTTTGCCAATGGTACTATCGGGTCTGCTGTCCTCCGAGTTAGGTTGGCACGACAATTTCTCAAATACCACCTGTCTGTCTCTCGATTGACAATGTTGAGATGCGATTAAGCATGGAGTGGAGAGTTGGGTGATGGCGCCGAATGACGTGGTGGTTAGCTTGGTAGAATCGGAAAGAAGGCATATTCTGTTCACGTAAAAAACAGATATGCATCATAGGTTGCTTAATTGATCGCCCAATTAGAGACATAGTGCTCCGTTGGCGGGTAATATTATCGTATATATAAGGTATGTAATATTATGTGTTTTATAACAACGGATAGCTCTGGCAGAGGCACCTTAGGATGATCGCTCAATATCACCACTGCTGTTGTTCAATCCTGCCAAATGACCGTCCTGCCGCTTAACCATGACCGCCTTGCGGAGGGCAGCTCGCGGGGGCCACTTAGCATTGAAGACCTCGTCCATTTCCTCCAGAGTTCGACCACGGGTCTCGACACCAAAGACAAACCAGCAGAAGGAGTAGATGATGTTGAGACCGACAAAGATGAGGTAGTACCGCCAGTCAATGGCACCGAGCGCAATAGCTGTCACGTAGGTGTTGTACAGGTTCGCACAGTTGGAGAGAATGACGTGCTACAGACCGGTTAGCATAAGTGGCCCATGTAATCGGGGCAATCCTAGTTGTAAACTTACAACACCCATTCCCTTGGCACGAGTAGGAGTTGCCAACACCTCGGCACAGTACGTCGCAGTGAGAGGAGTGTAAACGAAGGAGTAAACGCAACCGAAGAGGAAGATCTAGGTCAGGCATCATTAGCAGGGGTCAAATATAACCAAGGGCACATGTTGACTTACGAATGCAACACCACCGTTTGAGTAAGACTCGGAAACATCAGTGGGGTGGCCCTCGAACTTGCTGGAGAAGCCGGTGACAGCACCGAAGAGACCAGCCAACAGAAGACTTCCAATCCAGAGCTTGGTACGACGAGCAATGCGATCATTGGTAGCAGAACCAGCCACGGCACCAGCGCACGAGACAATCGAGTTGGCAAAGGTGAGAAGCAGTCGGCGCTCGGTCGATTGAATTCCAAGTAACTTGTACATGGAAGGGAGGTAGTAAGTCAGGACGGAGTTACCGGACAGCTGCGCGAAGATGGACATGAAGGCCATCATGGAGAATCGCCAGCGAACGTTACGGTTCTCGACCAGAGCCCAGTAGTTCCAGATGCTGGAAGACTTCTGAATCTCAATGCTAGCTTCAAATTCCCGAACCTCAAGCAGGACCATCGGGTGGTTGGGGTCGCCGCCGCCGTGGTACTTGGCCAGGATATCAGCGGCCTGCTGCTTCTTACCCACCATAGTAAGCCATCGAGGGGATTCGGGGATGAATAGGGCGCCAGTGATGATGATGACCGGGGGAATGAGCTGAAGGGCCAGAGGTAGACGGAAGGCCAGCTCGCCGGAGGCCTTGTTGGAAGCGTAGGCAACACCAGTAGCCAGAATAGAGCCCGTGTAGAAGACTGGATCCAAAAGTATTAGCAACCACGCAGTCTAAACCTTGCATTGCCAGATCCCACTTACAGGTGTTGTAGTAGCCGACAATACGAGCTCGCCACTGCGGAGGCGCCAATTCTAGAGCATAAGTTGGCGCGGATGACGTTCCGATGGAGACACCGAAGCCGAGGACGAAACGACCGCCGAGGAGATAGGCATCAGACCGGGCGGCAGTCTGAACGGCGGCGCCGACCATGATGAGCACCGAGCCGACAATCATGCCAGCGCGGCGACCGAACTGATCGCAAATGGGGCCAGTGAAGAGAGATCCAACCATGTTACCGATGGTGTAGATCATGAAGATGCTGTACCAGATACTTGATCAGCAATCCAATAGCACAGCGCACGAAGCCATGGAAATCCAACTTACATGCCGGTGCTTGAGCCAAGCTCCGTGTGATTGAAGTATGTTTGGTACTGCGTCATGGCGTTGATAGAGCTAAAGATGGACTGTTTTGTGCCGTTCACAGTCAGTCGGACTGATTTCCATAAAGCATTGCATACAGGCGCGGTGCTTGTTTGAGACTCACGCCATCGAATCCAGAGGCCGTTGCGTTCAGAGCAGCCACAAGAAGGACGCAGTACAGCTGAAGACTAGTCTTGGACCAAGGATTCAAAGGCGCAGCCGTCACAGTCTCGTGGTAATGGCTGTTGCCCTGGATCTCTGTGATCTGACCAGCATTCGCCTTTTCCAAGGTCGGATCGCCGTTAATGGAGCCATGGTCCGCCATGGGCTCGGGCCGCTGATCGTCCTTTTCCGGCATTATTCCTTTCCTGACCTGAGACACTCTTTGAAGTTTGACTTGGAGCTGTGAATTGTCGAAGGACCTGTGAGAGAACAAGTTGAAGAGTGTTGGGAGCAGCTCAGGTTTTATGGTTTGTCCTAGTTACGGAGCACCCCGTGTCTCACTCCACGATGAGTACTACCATGAGGCAAGCCTTTGCAGGGGGTTAATGCGACGGGTCTCCGTTTCCATTCCGCTGGGTAACATCCCGGGGTCTTCCCCATACGACCCCCAACGGTCACGCCCCCCACCAACCACTGCAGCTCAATGACAGTTGAGCCATTGGGCCGGATCCCAGGGATTACGAGTAGGGCACGGTAGAATGGAGATGGACACGCGACGCTATTACAATGGTTTACGTATGGGGGAATGTGTGTTCTGAGAAGCTTGCCGACAGTCAGCCGGCGCCATTCAAGGTGCACTCGAAGCCATATCAAACCAGGGCTCTTGATGGCGCTGACCCCCACAATGTGGCATTTATCCAGGGTCGGTTGGTCAAATATGAGTAGTACCTTCATTTATTGAAAGTCCGGGGCATTCCATGCTCCCCGCATCTCTATCAAAAGCTGGAGAAAACCAATGTGGCTTGCAGTGGGCTCGCCTGATATTACGGATGACTCCATATTTAGCAGTCGGGTTGTTCTTCACGGGGATAAACCCCACTGATTCAACCCCCATTTATCACCCCAACGTTGCCCTCGGGGGTCTTGGCCTTGCTCCTCGAAGATTGCTTATCAGAACGTTCCATCATGCCCTTCCTGAGAGAGGGCGCATGGTCGCTGCTCCCCCACGGATAAGACTCCTAGTTTTCGTTCTCTGCATAAGTATGGCGTGCATGTATATATGTATGTGCTATGGACGGAGTACGAGATAGCTAGCTAGCTAGCTATCAATATGATAGGATATTTATCTGGCGATATCTTGATTATCTTTGTTCGGAGGTTTGATAGGCGATCTCGGATGGAGACTACCTAGCCATATGAGATTACAGGTCCTATTATCGGCAGCTTGACTCTGACGGTCGTATCGTTATTACATGCTCCCTCTAGCCCATGCCTACACGGTATTTGCCTTGAATATAGATGTTGAACAACACGAATAGAGGGGTATAATTTGTCCCCCCGCACACGGTTGGCCTAGCTTCGTTCCCCCACGAGAATGTGGTACTGCAGTCTAGACAATCGCTTCCACCGAACTCGTCGAAACAAGGGCTGGCCTAACCTACAGAGTACTAGTATGGAGCCATAGATCTACAGAGGAGAGACTGCCCGTAATTGCAGGAATTGAGCTGAGCCTTTTGTTACGAGTCATATTACCACTATTAGCGGTAGTTCATCGACCTTCGAGATGGGGAGTTGCATGGAAGCATTTTGTTTCTCTAGATTAAGCGGGTCTTGAACTGCGCTATTGAAACTGTAAAACCCCCATGATGGGGACTGCGAGGAGCTTACATACTATTATTACAACCTCAGCCTGTTCGTTTAATTCCCGATTTGGAATCGTTGATCAACATTAGCAACCGGTCGAATGAATTTTCCATACCTACATTGCTGTCACGTGAGTTATTCAGCCCCATTGCCTTATCTAACTACCACTGCAAAGAAGGGAACTATTAACACAACATTCTGCAGGATGTTGAGTGCTGACTGGTGGTGTTTAGTGAGACCTACGAGACCTACCCTAAAAGACCTCGATCAGAGATGATTTTTGGTCAAAGCACGCGCCTTTGGAATGACCATTACCTTACAGAGAGTACTTCGTACACATCAAATGCTTAAATGAAAAGCGCAGGCGGCTTCAAGCGCTCGGTTTCCAACCCATAAGCAGCCACAGATGGCCTGTGTGCGGTCCGTCTCAAACACGTCCAGGTCGTCAGTCACTGATGAGGTCCTAACAATCTCACCTGCCACTTATTAACATTACCTTGGGTAGTATCCAAAGGATCACGCGCTATTACTCCGTACTTTGGTTGCCCATGATTCGTGCAAGAGGGCGGGACAGCCCTATTATGTAGTACCACTACTACTCCGTATTACAGCAGTAGTAGTACTACTACTACCAGGGGATCCGCAACTTTATTACGACATTCTGCCTTCATCGCCACGTTGAAGGAATTGCCGTTGGCTGGATCGCAGAATCGACCCGAGGCCCACTCTGTCGGCTCATTGCCCAAGAACGATTCAAAACACAGTTTTCATGACAGCACAGACAGCATTCATAACTATTGTCGGCGCCCTGCTCAATAGGCATAAATTGCTGCCAAGTTGAAAACTACCTCGGCACTCAGCCATTCTTCGGCGACCGGAGTAACTTGGTTCTGCCTCGCCATATCTGACACCCACCTATGATCCATGTCTTACATGCCTGCATGCACGATTAGTTATTTGTTAGTCTTGGCTGGGTTTAGTCAATACACGATTCAGTCTCCAGGTCAGACCTAGGCCGAAGAAGTTTAAAAGTAAACCATCGCACCTGTCAAAGCGTTAATTTTTAAGTGGGCGGGATTGGGTGTGGGAAGAGGGCTTTTAAAGAGGCTCAAAGCCAACAGCGGTTTCAAAATACGAGAGAGTGTGAGACAATTGAACCTTTCCCCAAACTCCATCTTCCTCTTCAAAAGCGACTTCGACGCCCATCCACCAGCTTTGAAAACCACCCATCGAGAGTTCCTCCTCGCCATTAATCATGCCTCTCATCTCCAAGATCGCAACAGGCACTGTTGGCGCCATCCACGTCTACATCACGGTCCTCGAGATGTTCCTGTGGACTACTCCTCGCGGCCGCAAGGCTTTCAATCTGGCCGCTGATTTCGCCGAGAAGACCAAGGTGCTGGCCGCCAACCAGGGCCTCTACAATGGCTTCCTGGCCGCCGGCCTGTTCTGGGGTCTGGCGCACCCCGTGGAGGAGTTTGCGACACAGATCCGACTATTCTTCCTGGGATGCGTGGGCGTGGCGGGCGTGTACGGAGCAGCGACGGCGAGCCGCAAGATTCTCTTCGTTCAGGCCATTCCAGCTGCGGCTTCGATTGCGGCAGTGCTGCTGGGGCTCTGAGCGTAAATGCTCCCCTGTTTACGAACACAATATCGGGACGATGGAACGAGAAACGAGAGAACTAAACACGGAGACATGAACGGAACGAGATATACGTGTAGGGACGTGCAGTTACGCCGAGATGAGGTGGGATGGGCTCAGGGCAAGGGAAAAGAAGCTCACAGTGGACAATGATGTGGGCATGTCAGCATTGTCAATCACACTCATTGTCAACACGCAAATCCTTCACCTGGCTGCACCAAAGAGTACTAGTAGTAGTAGTACTATGATCAAGGCAATGGAGAATGGAGTTGTCGAGAACTGCTGTTAGTATATTAGATCGTATATCGGATAGAGCCCCAAATCACCGATAATTCGGCCATAAAGTGATGACTTGAACGTTTTAGTGATCAGGCTGGTCCGTGCGCGTCGTGTGCTCGTGCTGACGCGCCTCAATGCAGGACCTGGATTGGATCCATATGATCCATACCACTTGACATGCGTGTGATAGTATCCATTTCTGGCAATGCCCTTAATAGTATAACTCCTCTTGTGATGAGACTATAATCACTGGTCTTTTCAAAGAAATGCCTGGAGGTAAACGCCAAAAGCTCGCTGCTACAGGGGCTTCATCCCTAGGCAAGAGAAACTTGCCCCGAAAATCCAAAACAGCACAACGCAATGCTCTCGCGTCAGGCAGCGACTCGGAATTTGCACCAGATCCCACGGAGAACAGGAGCAAGAAGCGAAAAGTAGCATCGTCCTCTTCTACCTCCCGTTCATCGAAACAAGACGACGGTCTCTTTCAACGTCTCTTTGACCAAGATGCCCGCGTGTCTGCGGAAGAAACATGCGTCCCGCCATCGCGCCTACATTCAGTCATGTATCACCGGCCTCTGCTATTAGATGAACAACTCGGTCGCCCAGGTCGCAGGTCTCTTCTATCTTGGTTCGATTCTGTTAGTGAGAGTCGCTCTATGCCCTGGCGTAAGCCCTGGGTGAACCCCCGGGACATCTCAGATCCTGCTGAGCTGCGACGAACCCTTGAACAGCGAGCTTATCAAGTCTGGATCAGTGAAATTATGTTGCAGCAGACGCGCGTGGCAGTCGTCATCGACTACTGGAACCGCTGGATGTCCAAATGGCCCACCATTCAAGACCTAGCTGTTGCCAAGTCGGAGGATGTTCTCGCTGCGTGGAGTGGTCTTGGGTATTACAGTCGCGCAACGCGGATTCACGAGGCGGCCAAACTCGCAGTGAATGACCCTGGACTGAAGGGCCTCTTGCCATCATCGGCTAAGGAGCTTGAAGCCAAAATGCCAGGGGTTGGCCGGTACACTGCTGGCGCCATCTCTTCTATTGTCTTTGGTCAGGCAGAGCCGATGGTTGATGGCAATGTGTTACGCGTGCTGAGTCGGCAGCTGGGGATACATGGCAACATAAAGACGAATAAGGCGGTTATTGACATGATATGGGCTGCGGCCGATGCCATTGTCAAAGCTACGTCTGCATGTGATGGTGATGATTCCGAGGGTGTCGCCAATGGAGAGCCAAACGATAGGCCTGGGCGATGGGGCCAGGGGCTCATGGAGTTGGGGAGCACAGTCTGCACGCCAAAGCCAAATTGCTCCCTTTGTCCCATAACATCGACGTGTCGTGTTTACAATGAGGGCCAGGCTATGACCAAAGCAGCGGGTGATGCAGCCGGCAGCGTCGATATTGAAGACCTCTGCAGTCTGTGTGAGCCGTTTGAAGATGGCATGGAAGACAGCGGCGAGGAACCATCACCCAAAGATGGCAAAGGAAGCTCAAAGAAATCTGCATCCAAGTCAACGAATCAGCCTACCTTGGCGTCATTCGCTTTCACCAGAAAGACCAATGGTGCCTCGGCCACAAATGCCAAACCTGCCAAGGCAAACATCGAGACAATCGCCAACTACGCCCGCAAATTCCCCGTAAAGTTCATCAAGAAGGCTGTACGAGAGGAAGAGACACTCGTTTGCGCCATCAGACGCAGCAGTAATGGGCACTACCTTATTCACCGCCGGCCACTGAAGGGTCTGTTAGCTGGCCTCTGGGAACTTCCTAGTAAAGTGATGGAGATGCCAACGAAGGGGACCGTCTCTTCAAAGAAGCGGGAGCAGATGGCGCGTGCCTATGTGTCAAGTTTGGTGGGTGGAAAGAAAGGGAATGTTGAATACGCTGGTGAACTTGGAAGCGTGCCCTGGCTATTTTCGCACATCAAATTGACGATGCATGTGTACGTCTTTACGGTAGATGGTGCGGAAGAGGGAGAGGATAGCGCCGAGAGTCGATGGGTTCTTGACGTCAATGCAGAATCGATGGGTACTGGGATGCGCAAATGTTGGGCCATGGTGAAGGAAGCAGCAGAACTGGAGGAAACATGTCACACATGATTCATGGGGCCGGTCTATTCCATTTACGAGGGTCTCACGATACGGTCTGCCGGAAAGGAATGCGTATTAATGCTGTAATATTGTATTATGTTGTATAGTAGAGTCTATGGGTAGAGTTGGATGGAGGCGTACTAGGCTCTCAGGATACAGTCTGGTGACGCTAGACTACTGAGGCATTGCAAGCATTGACGGACATATAGAGATGAAGGCATAGTAATGCGTGTCGCATCAAGTCTGTTCCTGCATGTTGACGGAATGATCTTCAGGTACCGTCGATCATGAATGACATGATATTGCGAAAGTGGTTGGCACATGCATGTGGCACATGGTGGCGGATTGACAGACATACACGAGTGGTACTCGCAATACGCGATTAGCGCAGCGAATTCTGCAACTGATGGATTCTCTCATCTGCAATAATTCATTAATAATATCTGCTTAATTGCAATGCTGCTGCGACGTTTTACTGGCGGATGACCTACAGCAATTAATTAGTATTAGTTGGCTTCTGGAGCTGTGGCTGGTGAATTTATCGCGGCCTACTGATTCGTGGTCGATTTTCTCCCCCGCAGTGTCGTCGTGTCGTGTCTTCTGCTAGTAGTATTATTCTCCCCTCTCAGATAGTGTCTCTCTGTCTACGTCGACGCATTGCCGCTTGCCAAGGTAACAACAATGGGCAATATCGAGTCAACCGGCTTTCTGTGTGAGGCTAATCATCAATTCGTAGGCCTCAGGCGTCTCCCGCCCGTCTTCCCGCCCGTCTCCCGAACCCGAACGCAAGCCCGAACCAAACCAATACGATCGCTGTCGCCATGTCTGGCCTCGACGCCCCCGAAATCGCGACGGCCTATGATGCCGTTCGCAACGACAAGGAAGAGACCAACTGGCTGCTCATCTCATACGCAGCGCCCACGGGCAACAAGATGACGCTGACCAAGACGGGCACTGGCGGCCTCAGCGAGATGGCCGCGTCGCTGGACGACGGCCAGGTGCAGTACGGATACGTGCGGATCGAGTATGCCAACGACAAGGAGAGCAAGCGGATCAAGTTTGTGCTGGTGATCTGGATTGGCGAGCACACCAAGGTGATGCGCAAGGCGCGGGTCAGCGTGGAGAGCGGCGATGTGAAGAAAGCACTCGGGCACATCAGCCTGGCCATTACGGCGTCCGACAAAGACGAGCTGAAAGAGGACGACATTGTGAAGAGCCTAAGACAGGCGGGCGGCGCAGATTACAACGGAGGACGGGGGTAGAGTGGACGGAGCATTCTGATTATTATTACTACTACGGAGTAGAGGTTATCATGATGGATGGCATAAAGCATTAGATGATGGGATGACTGATAATAAATACACTTGGACATATAGATCAATGCTCTCGTACGAGTATTATTAGAATAGTAGTACTCTGTACTAGTCGTGGCTCTGGACCACAAGGGGGGATGCGGTGTAATACGGATAGACGGCTCATGAGAGAGGGACTCGCAATGTGATATGACGGGATATATGTGACTACTGCTTGGACTTGTGGCTCTTATCTATCTTTCTATTACACTAGCAGTGTTTATTTCATCACCCCCCTGTTCAACATTATTTCCCAACGGCCCACTAAGGATCCAGACCAGAGTCTTCTCTTGTCTGCCTCTCCAGAGTCCAAACTCGTCACACTTACCTCATCGCCCGGCTTGCCTACGTATTGCATCTACGAGTATCTATCTACTACGTATGTACTAGTATGTGTGTATGTATGTCTTCTCGGGCGCTCAAAGCCATAGGACGCTTGGCAAAGGTCCCGTTCATTATCCCTCCACCGAGAAACCCCAATTCCAGCCAATTCTAGACATGGAAAAGAAGAAGAAGATTCTTTAGCCCCCGGTTTCTGACGTAGGTGGGCGTCGGTCAAATCGCTAAACAGCCTATCAAGATGATGCATATCGCTCCATATCGCTGGAGAACCATGGAGCACCCCTGTTTAGCGAGCCTTCTTTGGACACATGGCGCCGCCCAAGCGACCAACAACATCCTTTCGGCTCGAGCTTTGCTGATTTGACAAGCCTGTGACAGGCGACCGACGGCCGTGTCGCATTTTTTTGCGGTTTTTTACGAAGTGCGACGATGATCATTCCAAGCTTCGTCTACGGAGTACGCTTGAAGCGTAAAAAGACGGCCCCCCCTCCCCACTGGTGTTAAAGTGTTGGGGAAAACTTTTAGCTTTTACATACATATCATGACCAAACATCCCATATTCTTTGCCATCTGAAAGGCTTCATCCCGCTCTCTGTGGTTGAGCACGCGAGCTGCTACTGTTGCTGCTGTTGCTGCTTACTTGCATGGTCTTATGCGACCACCACACGTGCGCGCAAATCTCGCAATTGTCGCTCTCGTGCCTCGTTTCCTCTTCCTCCTCCATCTCGCCCTCTTCCTCTTCCTCTTTCTCATATTCCTCTCGACCTGCCCTGTGTCCGGTGAACCAACCCGCCCAATACTCGGCGAGCCATCTCGCGGCGCGCATTCTCTAACCCATAGTCCTCCGCTCTCTGCCACTGCGCCATGACGTCCAGGGCCTCCTCTAGCGGTCCTCCGCCCAACAAGATGGACACCAAGCTCCAGAACGACGCGAGCCTCGCCAACGAGCAGGATCCCTCTGCCGACTACCTTCTCGAGGCCCTCGGATACAAGCCCGAGCTATCGCGCAATCGCTCGACGTTCCAGGTCGCCTTCATGTCCTTCGTCCTCGCCTCGATCCCCTACGGCTTGGCCACCACGCTCTACTACCCGATTGTGGGAGGCGGTCCGGTCAATATCATCTGGGGATGGGTCGCCGTATCAGCCATTATTGTCTGTGTTGCTGCGTCTCTGGGTGAAATCACAAGTGTCTATCCCACTGCTGGAGGTACTTTTTGAAACCATTCTCTGTCTATTCTTCCAGCAAGCTGGGAACCATTACCTTTATAACCATGACCACGTAATTGATCACCCCTTTTCTCTAGGCGTCTATTACCAGGCTTTCATGCTTTCGCCCCCTAAATGGAGGCGTATTGCTAGTTGGATCTGCGGCTGGCTCTTTGTTGTTGGCAACATCACAATTACCCTGGCCGTCAACTTTGGCACCACACTCTTCTTCGTCTCGTGCATTAACGTGTTTGAGAAAGAACCGGGTGTTGGCATCTTTGCTGGCGAGACGTACCAGGTATTCCTGATCTTCTTGGCCATCACATTGCTCTGCAATGCCGTGTCTGCCCTCGGGAACAAATGGCTTCCTTGGTTGGATGTAAGTAGTGCACTCCCCCTTCCCCCCTTATCCTCCTCTCATCTGCTGGCAATGGCTTCTCGTTTTTCCATAGTGTGATTCTCCGCTGATCCCTGAAAAAGACGGCTGCTGTCTTTTGGACATTTGCTGGCGTCATTGCCATCATGGTCACCATCCTCGTCTTGGCCAAGGAAGGTCGTCGTGATGCCAAGTGGGTCTTCACTGATTTCGAGGCCTACTCTGGCTGGCCTGACGGCTGGTCCTTTTGCGTTGGCCTGCTTCACGCCGCCTATGCGACCTCATCGACGGGAATGATCGTCTCGTAAGTCCCTAGTCCAACACAGTTAGTGTTTGTGTGTCTCTTGGGTCATTAACGTTTGCCCCTTAGCATGTGTGAAGAGGTCCAGGAGCCCTCGACCCAGGTCCCCAAGGCCATGGTCGCCACCATCTTCATCAACACCATTGCCGGCCTGCTGTTCCTCATCCCGCTTGTCTTCGTCATGCCTGATCTCGAGATGCTGGCCAACCTCGCGTCTGGGCAGCCAGTTCCCCCGATCATCAAGTCCGCCGTCGGTTCTGCGGGTGGTGCTATCGGCCTCCTTTTCCCCATCATGGTCCTGGCCATCATTTGCGGTATCGGTTGCACAACCGCCGCATCACGCTGTACCTGGGCTTTTGCCAGAGACGGCGCCATCCCAGGTGCCAAGTGGTGGATCAAAGTCAACAAGACGCTCGACGTGCCCCTCAACGCCATGATGCTCAGCATGGCAGTGCAGATCATCCTCGGCGTCCTCTACTTCGGCTCCTCAGCTGCTTTCAACGCCTTCTCCGGCGTCGGAGTCATCTGCCTGACCGCTTCGTACGCCACCCCGGTGGCCATGAACCTGTTTACAGGACGAAAACAGGTGCGCAAGGGCAAGTATTACCTCGGCAGTCTTGGTGTCTTCTGCAACATCGTAACTATTGGTGCGTACTCCCACCCCTTGTGAAGCTCTCGGCTCTTTGTCTGGCTTACCTTTGCAGCTTGGTCTCTGTTGGCTCTGCCACTGTTTTGCATGCCCTCGATCATCCCTGTCACGGCCGCCACGGTCAACTATGCCCCGGTTGTCTTCGTCGCTGCCACTCTCATCTCTGGCATCTGGTACTGGGTATGGGGTCACAAGAACTACGCCGGCCCGCCTGTACACGAGGATTAAGAATGACGACATGCCGTAGTGAAGAGGAGGGAGGGGGGCTGTTTGGATATACCCAGTGGTGCTTGTGGAGGTGCGTGCCCATGTTTGATATGACGAAGCTACATAGCAGTACAAAACTACTCTAGTATAATTGTGTTCAAGCGGTTGTATATTGGTCTTTGCGGCTCTTAAAAGCGGTGTGTTGTAAGTGGTATCCCAACAAAGCTTAAATTTGATCTTTTGAGATCGATATCCCAGTTTGAGACAGACGATACTGCCCATCGTGATCACTTTGAAGCATACGTCTTTCTCTTTTCTGCTCAAATGGATAGATTAAAATCAATGGCAGCTGACATATGTGCAGATAACGTTTGCATGCACAGCGGTCATGTGCCACTGCAGTGCCTCAAGCCATGGAAATGTTGGCATTTATCATAATGGTGTAGGAGCTCGCAGGTGTTAGCGACAGATGGACAAGGCAGCTCCTTGCTCAACGTGCAATGCAATGAAATAAAATGAAACGAAACGAGGTAAATTGACACGCCAGTTTACTCATTTTGGGAACACAGAGAGGAGAAAACAAACCAGGCTTTTTCGTAATTGGGAAGACGCTCCAGGGTAGGCCCAGACACTTGTCAAGTCAAAACGAGCAGCAGGGTCTCCCATGGAAGCAAGGAGTTTGTTCGTTCTCGGAGCCCTCGATGCGGTCAAAAGCTGAGCATTTTCATTAATGAGATTTCGACACCAAAATGGCGCGACTGAAAATTTGCTCACGAAATTGCTACGGTCGCGTGACAGTCTGGGCTGAACGTGACATAACACAGATCTGCAACGTTGATGAGAAGCCATCACGAAGTGTAGCAACTTTCTTCTCCTCTTCCTCCTCTTCCTCCTCCTCCTCCTCCAACCTCCCTCCATGCGAGCAAAAGACAGCTATGGATCCCTAGACAGACTAACCGAGTAGTATTTTCGGATTGCCAATGGGTGCTGTGTAACCCTCACCGCCCGTCACTGGGCGCGTGCATACAATCCCAAGCTATCAAAGGCATGCATCTCAGCCATCTCCTCGCTCGTATAGCGCACCTACCTACCTGTATGGCGTAGGTGGTAGTTTGGAGTGCATATGCATTGGTCTGTCTGACGAACGGCGACGGATACGGAGTGCCTAACATCATGGCACAGTCCGACTACATCGATAGTACTACACAAAATGGTCGGCGCCCATGAAACCTCCGGCATTATTGAAGCAAGCCATGGGTGACCACATTAGTTCTTGCGGGGAATGAGCGCTAGTTTGCGTCGCCTTCTTTGGTAGTTTCTGGACCGGCGTGCCATCGTACATTACATGATACGGCATCTAGAGCACTAGAGGCTATCCCCTCTCCCCGCTCCGCCTCTAGCTGAGCCCGCGGTTGTATGAAGCTTAATACGATGTCACTTGGGGATCGGTGTGGTGAGCTTCTGAGAGGGGAAACTCGAGGGGAGGGAGGGTTGGCTTTCGCCTTAATACCTGGTGGTATGGTATGGGATGGTATATGTGTGCACGTATGCTTCTGCTCATGTAGGCGTGTCAGACGCATGCACCCCGTAGACAGCCTCCGAGTATCTATGTATTTCGTACATCGGGACACTGCCCAAGGCCACAGCAAACCCACTGCAATGGCATCGTCATTGAGTCTCTTGCTTCCCGTTCCATCATATCGATGTTCCGTGCATGGGCAAGTACCAAGTACCGGGGCATAGTATGCACCTCATCGCACCTCATCGGTACAAAAACAGCAGCAAGTCTGGATATGGACAAGGGGGATACGGGATGGAGGAGCGCCGGATGCCACGGCGCTTCGCCAACTGAATGTTAGCAGCGGGTTGGAACGCCAGTGGTGTCTGTGCCTTCACCGTATTGCGACAACCGAACGCCATGTTGTGCCCATCACAGCTCCTTGCAGCACGAAATGGTGTATTGGCCCTGACGCCTGCTGATAAGGGTTGTCGCTAGAGGAATGGTGGTAGTACAAAGTATCTACGTCTCTCTGTATGCGGGCATGGCTGTGGTGGCTTTGTCTGTTATTGTCGATCAAAACGGCCACCGATCAGAACCTTTCAACCATGCGTAGTGCCCTAGGTGCAAAAAGCACACCTAACCCATGATCCTAGCCTGATGTTTCTCTCTTGGGATCTGAGATCTTGGGGCAGAGCCAAATCAACGGCGTGAGAGGATAGAACATTTGGATAGCACAAGACAACAGCCATCATCAGCATATCGTCATTGTGCGACCATGCCATATCACAGCTGCCCCATAGATCATGGTATGTACGACGTATATGGCACTACGTCCTAGCAGTACCCCAATACTGCAAACCCCTGAGGTTCCTCATCCATCATTCTATGGTGGTGGGTGGTACTCCGTAGTTCTTTCAAACCAAGGATCTCAACATATTGCGCGCATCTTAGCACCGACTCATGGTGGACCGGCGAGCTTCTTAACGCGGTTGCATCAAACACCACCTTTGCCGGAGTAGGCATTCGCTTCTAGCTCGACTCATCAAGCGTCGCGTCAAAACTACGCCGCGGAATAGCGTAATCTGGGGGATTGACCAAACAAAGATGCCGCTGCCTTACCCCGCCTTTTGGTCTTGATGCAAGTTTATAAAAAGCTCCTGGATGGATGGGTCGAATGGAGACTCAATAGTTGATACAGGGTGCGGAAGAAACGGCCCCCCAAACATATGATTCGCCTTATTATCAGTAATGAGGACGGAGGTTGGCCAATTTGTAAAGAAGCTGTTCGGTGCCTATTGTTACCACACCGCAATGCAGGGAAGACAATGCCAAGCGGGCACTGAAGCTCGTGCTTTGGCAGCAGCGGTTTGTATGACATGATAGTGCACTTGTGCGGAGAGAAAAAGAACCCGAGGGGCACAACAGGCCATTTGATGTGTGGCGTTCTCGGCCACGAGGCTCTCCGGTCCCGTTGATTGGGGAACTTGTGTGCAAAGCGAAACACAAGAGAATGACGGATGATCCGGCATCAATGACGGCGATGAGTATGTACACTGTACATAAACGAAACAGGGGTATGGCCATTGAACGAGGGAGGTTCTGCAAGGAGTACGGAGTATTAGTTAAGACTACTTCGTGGAGTGGATCGAACTGGCAAGTGTAAGCACATCTCCACGGAAGATACCAGCAACAATCCATAGCAGTAGGTCGTACGAGCATGGTGGTGTGCTTCGTACTTGGGGAGTTCGCACCAAGACATGGAAATGAGGGGGCCAATGCAAGGAAATTCCTTCAAAAAGTTGGCAGGATGAGGAGAACCTGGCACTGGATGCTGGCTGATATGATTGGAAGTCGAGCGCACGGCACAGGAGCCACTGGTGCGCAGCCTCTTTCACCTTGGCATGCAGGCGAGCAAGCCCCCTCAGCCTCCTTGACCCCTCCAGAATCAGTCGGTGTGAAGATGGCTCCTGGGACCATGCAGCTCGTCTTCTGTGGTTGGCAAACTCTGGATGGGCCACATCATCACCGGCCACGACTTCGTAGATTGCTGGGTATCACACAAACAGTCAAGAGTTCGCCGACAGCGATATGGTTATGCGAGAAGGGACCCCCAAGTCCTGATGGGTGGCTTTTCATCACAGGGTCCAAGACTGACGACTCGAAGACACGGGTGAAGCAGTACGGGTAGTACTCCGTAGCACTACATCGATTGTTGGCGTGTAAATTACGCGCTGAGCCAATGGCCCACGGCACCTCTGGGGTAAAATGACCGAGATAACGGATGCTTCTCTTCCAGGGAATCTTATAATTAGTCAGATTGAGTTATTTTCCCGGGTGTTGAGACTCGACTTGCGCGCAGGTGAAGCTGTGGCCCATGCCCGTTCATGGTTGGATTGCATGCTGCGTATTTCCACAGAAAATGGTGACTTGTAACAAACATCGTATCGTGAGGTGGGGCGCCGACAGCGACGGGAGGTGGGTACGGATCGCTCCGACATGCATAGGCACAATTCAATTTCACGCTCCGGCGAGAAGGAATGCAAGAGATGAATGAACCTTGATCCCATCCATCCAGAACCATCACCTCATCATTTCGCGTGCTCGGCGCAAAACGCAGTGACTCTCAAGCTGGGATTACGATTCGAACTGACATGGTATTGTGCGTCCGTTGTCGGAGTCTCCGTTCGGTGGCGCTTCTCGACCTTTCGATATGCTCAACCCGGTCTGGCTCGGCTTCTGGGAATGTCACATATCTCAGGCGTGAATGTATTGATATGAGACATAGATCAACATCTAGACCTTTGTTTGTACACACATACTTCATGCACTGCGGTAATTAGATGAGGCAACAACCTCAAAGATCGCTGGGAAATAGCTCGTGTCCACAAGTCGAGCGTTTTCAAACATGGGAGGATGCCCATACTGTGCCTTGGAACTTGCTCCTGGGGTTGTTGACTGCAGTTGGTTGTTCGGATCGCACCCTTGCTAGCGCCACTCGTAGCCTCGCAGGGGCAGGACTTGGCCGAACGATGTACTGATAAGCCAATTGTGGTGCCGTTTGCATCGAGATCAGAGACAATGCTCCCTGGCTGGCAATATCGAGGCTTGGCTTCCAGGGAGCATGAACAAGGTCGTGCGGCTGACGAGAGTCGGTTGAGTCGAGTGCAACATGGACGGCAACAGAGTGGGAAACGTCAGAAAGTGAGCCTTGATAGGGCCAATCGGCGTGTGTCAAGACCTCGAATCGGTCTGTGGGCTTGACTCGATACAGGAATGGATGGGTGTTTTTGTGCGAACGTATAAAATCCTATTCGATGGTCCGTGGAGTCTTACTGGACTGATGCTATCGACGCCAGACGGGATGTGGCCGCAAGGTTTGGACCACGGCGCTAAATAAAACCACGGCGGATGGCGTTGTTGCGGACCATTACTACCGGTTCGATATTGAGCTCTAGCAGCCAACACTGGCCGTTGATATGATATGATGTGAGATGAGATGAGATGGGACGAGATGAGGTGATCGAGACAAAGCCGCGATAGTGGAGAGTAGTACTTCGTAGTACTCGTAGTAGTGGCCATCTCTGCGCCTGTTGGGGCGTGTCGATATTGTCTCGAGGGATGGTCTGACCTAGGTAGGCTGCATCGCCGCAGACTCGGAGTGTCGCGCGTCGGAAATAAAACTATCAACTCATGACAAGGCTCTCTCTCTCTCCTGGTTGTACGGGGAACAGTGCATTCCATTCCATGGGAACCCTTGCTGGGAACAATGCGGCGGAGATGTGACAAGACCTTGGATCACACACACTGTACGAGTACTTCGTACTGTCATTTGTTATCTGCATGGTTCAGACGCATCAGAAACCTGTCGTGCTTCCATGCGCTCGCAACGTGGGTCAAGCCCAGACATGAATGTTTTGAAAATTTCCTTTTCGCTTAGGTGGTTGTTTTGGTGTTGGTGGGGCGGGCACTGAGACTGTATCTGCACGGCGTCCATTTTTGACGATCAATGCTACCACTCCGTACGAGAGGCTGAGGAGAGGTGATGGCGCCATGGGATGACATGCAGTGGTGGGAGATGCAACGCCATGCGAAGACGGCTGTACTCGCACTTTGTAGCAGTGGTATGATGACTCGATAGGCGAATGGTGTGCTGCGCTGAGTGGGAATTGTTGGGGAATTTGCCTTCGCGCGGTTGCTGCCAGGACCATCCTCGTATACACAAACAGATATACCTGCGCCATGCAGATAGATCATGGATGATTAGCTGTGTGGCGTCCGAGTCGGAGATGTTCAATTCCGCCGCACGCAACCTGAGGGATTGCATCCTGCCTGGGTGCTACGCTGTTTGATAACGGTCAGAAGATCCAACCGAATACGCAAGTCAGTCAATCAGTCAGCCAGTCACCTGTCATGTCAGTATCGCAATGCAATTTGGATCCAGAGACGAGACGGGAGAGAAGTTGATCAAAAATCAAATCAAATGCCAATTGCGTTGTGAGAGGCTCAATGCCCCTGACCTGACCACAGACCACACACCGAGCAGCAGTGGTAGTAGCTAGCATCGAAGCGCCGGAGAGATCTCTCATCATCCAATCATCAGATTCTGAGCCGATGACGGCCCGGGCGTCCGTACCAGCAATGGCATGGCTGCTAGAAGGTGGTAGGATTGGTAGAGTTTGGTTTGGAATGGATGGTGAGAAACACTGCACCAGTGCTCGGGCTAGCTAGCTGGTGCTGGTTGGACCAGCGACAAAACCGCTCTCTGTGGCTCTGTAGCTCTGTGGCTTGCCCCTAGTTAGCAGTGGCCCGTGCAGCGCAACAGGGCTCTGTTCTTATCTCTGGGCGCTGACAAAGTGGTACTGTGGCTGATGCAGGAATTTTGTCTGCCAAGAATCCCATGGAATCATGACACAGGAAGCCGGGGGCGAGATATGACCACAAAATCGAATTTGTTGTGGTTTTCAGCCGTTTATTCCATTTCCTTACGTATTTCATTTCGTTTTTGTCTCAAACCCTCACTTCCGGGATTATGAATGGTCGAGAGGGCGTCAAGGCGTAAAAAGCGGATGTTACGGGGTTATCTCTAGTGGGCAGATGCGTACCAAGTACTCCGTAGTAATACATCGTAATCTGCGTGTAATCGCGAGATAGGTGATAGCGACCAATGATCTAGACCTTTGGGCACGAATTGGCTTCCTTCGCTGCTACTCCAGATTATATGCAGAGGCATGTATGTATGTATTCAGTGCTTCATGCCCGTCCTCCACTGAGCGAAAATCTGAGTCCAGTAACGCATTACACGTAGCCTTGACAGACAGATGGAGACGTGGGGAAGCTGCACGGAGATGCCTCAAGAGTTGGAGATCCCGGATCCGGACGGCGCCGACGTGTATTGGCCTGATGCTCAGGTCATCTTTACAGTGCCGAGCCGGAGGAGATGACAAAGTGGCAGATAAAAAAGAAGGTAAGAGAAGACACACCGAAACGTACATACCAAGGATAGTAATACTCCGTAGTGCAGCTTGCGACTTGATCGGGATGGCGAGATCTTGCGAGTATCAAACGACGATAACGTCATCGCCTCGACATCGCGACTATCAGGCCCAGCCAATGAGGCCAAGGAAACGGTCTGCATGGGCAGTTCCAGGCGAGGCCAGGGATAAAGCACTGTTCAGTGAAACCACACTGTCGGGTGCCACAAAGGAAGAGTCCGAAGAGGACCAGGGAGCGAGACCAGGGCCCCCTGTACTGCATTTGCCATGCACGTTACTGCGACGCACGCTGCGTGGTGTGAAATTCAAACTCTCCTTCAAACCTGCAGCGAGATATGTGTGTATCTGGGATGATGCCCGAACGGAGGGTAGAAGGAGTAACCAGGCAGACACGCAGGCAACAGCTGCAAGCAAGAAAACACCCTTGTCGATTTTCCCACACGCGAGCCGAGGAAAATGGAAATATCTGAGAGTGTGTGTGGTGTGTGTGTGACTTGATATTCGACTCAACCCGTTATCATGAATGAATGCCTCTCGGCCACTATCAAGATGCTACCACCGCCACTACTACAAGCGTACTCCGCACTCGTAAGCGTAAGAGCCCAAAAAAAAACATCCATTTGGTGCCGGCCCCGATGGCTGTCCACATCCGGCTGCACCGGTTGTTGGCCCGCAGACTTTAGACTTGGACATGAGGAGCGAGAGAGAGGGAGAGGGAGAGGGAGAGGGAGAAAAAAGGGCGAATCAAGGTTTTCGCTCTTGTTTGACGCCACACAATGCAGATAGCACTCCAACAGGCCTAAGGTTCCGCGGCGATGGTTGAACTATTTGCCATCATCAGCCCATGCATATTATTTTTTATTTCTTTTATCCCAACATGCCTTTTAGATATTATTAGACCTCCTGGGTCGGAGTACTAGTAGTAAGTACTCCGTTCTCACTCAAACTTTCCAGGGACAAATCTGCGATACTACCTCCTGATAGCACCAGCGTCCGCTTTTGGGGCTGAGAAAATTCCTTGAACACGGCGATAAGGTGCACGATTCACAACCTTGAAAGGGAGTGCAAAGGAGAAAAAAAATCTGACAGGACAAGGGCCCAATGCTACGCTACCGGCACCTGCAACGCCCGTTGCTAGATTTGGCCCTGGCTCAACAAATCGCTTATTCTGCTAGTGGTGCTCCGGTTTGGGTAGTGCATTGAAGGCTGTTTCTGTTTGGTGATGTATATACGAGTACGACTGCGAGCACTTCGTAGTAGTACAAGTAGTAGTACCAATGCAACTATCACAGACGAGCAGGTATGCCCAATCGTGTGAACATCATATCATTTCATAAGTCATTATTTATTAGAATTTGCTTCAGCTGTTGCATGACTCCACCCAGACCAAAACCAAGACCTAGACGGAGTGAGCGCAACGCAGCCCAAGACAACCTCGAGATGGCCCAGAGCCTAAAGAGCCTAAGCCCAGCAGCAGGCAGAGCCCCGCCATTTCTGCGCTGCCCACTGCGTGTGTGTGCGTGTGTGTGTGTCGCTCGCTCGCACCCCTCCAAAAGCCAAAAGCCTGCAGGCTCACTGGCGCACCCCCCCAAAGCGATCGACGGCGGCCCACCAATTCAAGCCATTTCGCAGGTCTGCAGCCACTGAACCCAGCGAACCGCAGTGGGCCCACTCAGCGCCTCAACACGCCCAGGCGCCGTCTCTGCGCGGCTCCAACCCCTGTCGGTCCGCCAGACGACTTTTGGGCTGGGATCTGGGCCCGAGACTTCCACAGCGATCCCAGCGTTGTCGGTTCTACGAGGTACCTACTTCGTACTGTAGTTCCAGTACGAGTAGTACATAGATAGCAACACTGGCTCTGGCCGCTTCGCTGCATTGATCGCTCGCATGCAAAAACACAGAAATCCCCACTCCCGATCGTCACCTCGTCCTCTCTCTTGCTTCTCCATGCTCGCTATCAACACCTGCTCCTCCTCCTCCTCCGGTTGAAGCATTTCGAGGCTCGACGATTCTTGAAGCCAATCCACGACGCCTTTTTGTGTGCTGCCCCGCCCCCCCCCGTCTGTGGTCTGTGGAAAGAGCCAGAGGACGAGGCACGAGAGACGGCAAGACTGGACTTTGATATCAAATCCGTCTTCTCGCATCCTCCCTCCCATCAAACGTCATCCTGACGCTCTCGCTCTCGTACAGCGTCATTCCTTCTCGCACGGCATTCTCCTCGACGCCCGTTTACGACGCCTCTGCGGTCGACTCGCAGTAGTCACGAACGAACAAACAATCCGCAGTGCCGACGCTCTCCGCCTGCTTCGTGTCCTCCAGGCTTGCACTTCACACGCCTGCTCGGTTTGCTGGAATATTGCCCGGGCTGGACTTTGTGTCGTTGCTTCCTACACGTACAGCTGGGTTCTGACTCTTCTTCATTGCTGCCGCCTTCTATCCATTGTAAGTTGCCACTCCAATCGCCAGAGGAGGAAAAGATCACCCTTGTTTTGGCCTCGAAACCCCTCGATTCCATAATCCGTCCATTCATCCACCACCCCATCATCAGCAGGAAGCCTCCCGGCCTATAAACCCGTGCTTTGGCTCCCTACCTGATACTATGCATTGTTACCACTGCTCCGATCCTAAGCTCTCTACCACCTATAACTCGTCTTCAACGGTTTGCTGACATCGGTTCCTTCCTGTCGTACCAGATCCTTCTCCCTAGATACCAGTTTCCCGCTTCTCTCCACCACCTAGCCCCTCTATGAAATACTAGCCAGGACCTCGCCCAAGTTTGAACACTGCGAGTCCTCTTCGATTTTTCACCTGCACCTGTATCATCTAGCGCTGCGCTTCGCATATTGTTATTCTTTGCAATCCCCCCAGCACAGGTTCTGGGAATGCCTTACACGCCGCCCTCCCACCGATCGCCTGCCTCCTCAGCATCTTCCTCCCCGGATGTGAGCCGCCGCTCGTCCATTGCGTCTGGTCAGCGACCCTCGCTGCCTCGTTCCGCCTCGTACCTCAACAAGCATCGTCGAACGCCCTCGGCTGCATCCGTCAGTGATGCTGGCCACACGCCATCCCCTCCCTACAGCGCCTCTGACGAGCCAAAGAATGTTGCTGTGAATGGCAGCGTACGGAAGTCACCTCCCCCTGTCACCGAGGATCGAGGGATTCCCAATGGTGCCATCATCTCCCCCCCTGATTCAGCTTCCTCCGGTAGTGAAGATGAGGGACGTCCTGAAATTCGGGGGAGGAAGCTCGGGAAGCTCAGGGATGCCGTCAGCCAGATACCTCAGGCGAGGACGCCTTCCCCAAACCAAGAGAGCACAGACAAGGCCCCTACCACTCCTCCACGGAGCATAATGCGTACGAGCTTTAGCACTACTGCTCTGAATGGTCTCCCCAAGAGTGGACGCAGGATCGGCCATGTCCGATCCGCTACTGACCCCAACGTTTCGTCAATCATGACTTCTACTGAAAACTCCCAAACGGTATCGGAGGACTCGGATGAGGACCTGAAATACAAGCCACAGATGGTACGCAAGAAGTCAGGCGAATTGGTCCGGCCAGCTCTGCGACCCCCTCACCGCCGGCCTTCCAGTATGCCTGGGACCCCGGTATTTACCAAGGCAGTCCATTTCGACTCTCACCTGGAGCACGTCCGACACTTCCTTCAGGTTGACCGGCCCCTTGCCGTTAGTGCAGGCTCGTCTCCGGTCGAGAGTTATGAGAGTGACACCGAGTATCCCTTCCCGGGAGGCGGGAACAAGGGAACAAGCCCGCGGTCTCCTCCTTTTGAGTGGGAGCTCGTTACCAATAACTTCCCCCACGACGCTGCTGCAAGGCGAGATCTGCCTGTTAGGCTTGAAAAGTTGTGGCTCTCCAGCGACCAGAAGTCAATGCTCGGCTCTGTGGCCGTTTCCAACTTGTCTTTCCACAAGGCGGTTGTGTGCCGTTTCACATTGGACTATTGGAAAACCACATCCGAAGTTGTGGCTGAATACAGCCACGAGATTCGTCCCCGAGAGACTCCGATTGGCCAAGACCGTTTCACATTCTCCATCAAGCTTTCGGATACCACAAACCTTGAGTCCAAGACTCTCTTCTTTTGTGTCCGCTACAATGTCAATGGCCAGGAGTACTGGGACAGCAACAACGGTGCCAACTTCCAGGTTGATTTCAGAAAGAAGCACAAGCCCCAGAATGGTAAGAACAACTTCCAGGGGGCTACTTCTCGACCCTTGAATGGCCTACCGCGCAGCAACCGCAGGCAAAACCCATCCACTGCGCCTCGACCAGCCTCGATGCCTGCATCACTTGGTGAGTTTGGTAATAAGAACAAGTTCAGCTTTGACCACCCCATTCACGACTACCTGGGTGAGACTGGCCTTCCAGGTGGCCTCCGACTCAAGACGAAGTCGACTAGCAACCTGGCTAGCGATAATGTCACCAATAGCCTGACATCTCCCATCGGTGTGGCCTTTGCCAACCGCTACGACTTCGGTGCATCTCTTAATGCCACCATCCAGGCCACCAAGGAGTCTGTGGGGAAAGAAAAGGATGCCTTGTATATGAAGAGGAATGTCCGAAGCTCTCCAGTCTTTGGTATGTCTTCGGGTAGCCCTACTCATGTCGCTGGCCAATCCGTTGCAGTGGCGCCGCCGCCCAACACCGGCCTCCCCAGTTCGTCATATGAGGAACTGGTCAGCAAATACTGCTTTGTACGTACCCCTGGACTCCATTTCAACCTACCCCAGCCACCCACCACAGCTTAGTCATAACGCTCGAATCCTGCTACCGGCCATCCGACGGAAGAAGGGGCTTTAGCTTTGGGGCATGCGCACGACGTGAAAATGACAAGGGTATGATGAGACTAACTGTGTGTTTGTTTGTACAGTTTAATTCTAAGCAATCAAATCCTGCGGCGAAGAATGGATCAACGAGAAACGAGTATGACGGGTTCAAGCGAGAGGTAGTGCCTATCATTGCGAGTCCAACGCCTCGACATGCTGGCCCTGCAGCTCATCATGGCCTTCATCTGAAGGACTTGAAACCACTTTTGCCATCTCCCATGGGTTATAACACATGTTCAGCTGCCTCATCCCTCAAGACATTGCCATCGCCGGCCGCTGGCAGAGATCAGTCATCAACCCCCAAGACCAGTATGAGATCACAACCTCCATCTTTGTCTGTCACTACCACGCCCCATAATGATATGCCGTTGCATATGAAGCAGCAGGTACTGCCGGAACGATTTCCCTGGGGCGGAGAGGCTCATACTGCCACAGCCATTCGAGGATAGGTGACTACTAGTAAGAATGGCTACCAGATAAGTCCTGCTGCCATATATCGGACTTTTCGGAGTTTATCCTTTTGAGCCTGAGATGGCGGACACACAGCCAAGTTTGACTGCCAAAAATCGGATGCATCTTGGTATTATTTCGTGGCCGCACACTATTACCACTTCGTGGGGCATTTTACTGCTTTGCAATCACCACTTTTGTTCACAACAGCAACAGCAATGCAGAAAGCGAGAGTTTTGGATTCGTCAGGCTTCTGGAGTTTGGCCACACATGATATGGATTTATTGCTTGGCGTTATTGGGCATTTGGAATTCGGTATTCGAACTTTGGGATTGGGAGGCACAGTTTGCGAACTGAACTGGAGGGTCTTTTTTGGCCACAATCATTTTCTTTGGCGTTACAAGTTGTTACGGCCACATCAATCGACACGAATCAGCGGACACAGACAAGTCATAATGATGTTCTTGCGTTTATTTTTCATTTGTTTGGGAACCGGCGGCGGATATCAAGCTGTGTAGGATCACACACTGTTCCGAGCCTTGGTGCATTGGGTTTGGTCGCGTTGGAGACACGGAAAAAAGTTGGCAGTCGCCATAATCGTATGGAATTGGCAGTAAAAGGCAACGGAATGGATGAATCCACCAAGATCAAAATATACATGAAGTCAAGATCAAGACGTTTGCTTTGTCTTTCAATACTACGCCGCTCGAGGCAATTCATATTCATTACTTGGGTTCTATAATTTAGACCGTTATCTGAGCTTGAGAAGACCAGATGAGTGTGATGAGATGATGCATGGTGATCAACGGACTCCTCACGCTTACGACATCCAGAGTAGATAAGTCTGTGGGGGTTGGTGAGAACTAGCAGAAGGTCAGACTTTTTATCGCCGAAATGAAGACTAAGTCGGCTTTTATAATTTATACGTAAGAAGCTTGAAAGATTCCGTGGCTAGACGAGTCAGTGATGTACGAGTACCAGCGAGTGAGATGTGCTAACATTTTGGGTGGGTTTCTTTCTACTCGATTATACTCAGTGCAGAGTGCATTCATTGTTCCCCCAACCTCTTTGCCCGTTCAAACAGTTTTTTTTCTACTTCGTATCTATGGAGCATTTGATGTTATTGTTGGAAGAGGAGATGAGCAACGGGCACCCGCTGCACTTTTGACGGGCGAATAAGCCGCGTCAAACGCTCCTGAGCAAGGAATAACGATTCTCCTTTCGAATCTTGATACTCAATTGGGAAAGTTCAGCTGTGTGCGTGTCGATAGTGCGGCTTGGAGAACAAGGAGGTGCCGCACTAGAAGAAACTTGACAGACAGGCTTCTCCTGCCATGACATGTGAATAGTACCATCGGGTGAATCCTATTACCACTACTTCTACTACTTCGAAGTACTCCGTACTCCGTACTAGTCGTAGGACGAGAGAGCACTTCGCTAAGTACTCCGCTAAGCACTCGTATCTCTGCAGCAAAGATCTGCGATGCTATTTCTTCCTACAGTCGTCATCAGAAGCGGCCATCGGCACCGAATTGCCGGCACTGAAACAAATGGCGTCCAGATACGGAGTACTCCGTAATTCGTATAGTAGTGCTCCGTAGGTATCCTCGTATGTAATGTCGTTTTTCGTGCCATGTAATGCTCCGTACGCAGGCCTCTGTCAGACGGGGGAATTCTAATTAGCCAAGTATATACGAAGTAGTACGGAGTACTGCTTAGTACTTTGTTCTCCTTTGGCTGTCTCTTGATCGCGGCCGCAACTAGTATCTCGGCATTTATACACGGCCATACTTCCCTGTTTTGAGAGAGTAGTACTCCATAGGTACGATTTAATACTAGAGGTTATTTGGGCAAATCGGAAAGGCTAGCCCTATGAGACCCATGATAGCACCCACGTTGACGACACAATCGGGGATAGACTCTTCATAATAGCGGTGGTACTAATGGCCTGGAACGTTGCGGCGGGACCGACCGAATGCAGGAAAAAGTCGACGGCGTACGGAGTACCTACGGAGTAATAAGAATAGAAATACTAGTCCGAATTACGGACGAGGAGACTATTCGTATTGGAGAAGCGCTCCAACAAGAAACAAGCTTCAAGAACCCGTTCCCACCGTCTCCTTTCCCACCATCGTCTTTGTCTCTCTTTTGTCTCACTCTCATGAAAGCCTTGAGACTTCGTGATCTTCCTGATGATGTGATTTAACGAACTGGTTCGGGCGGGCGTTTAATAATTCATTATTTACTTTTTCCTTCACCATGGCTGTCAAGAAAGCTTTCACGCTGCTGAGCCAGCGCACCGAAAGCTTCACGTATTCTCATTTCGACCACAGGAGACAGTTGAGGCGGCTTCTCCTCGCCAGTGCGATGCGATGGTTTCTCACCGTCATTCTCGCCATCGCTACATATGCCGTCCTCTACACCTACTCGAATAGGGGTGCAATGGTCACCCGGGTGAAGCGCGAATTCAACACTCTCATCATCGGCTTGTCGATTCTGCTCGGTCTTAACATCGCGAGTTCTCTGAAGCATATGGTTAGGGAGCTGCGATGGTGGGTGTTGAGTCTTTACGAATGGTCCGCTCTAGAGGTATGGCAAATGGACGTCATCGTGAGGGCTAGCTGTGTTAATGCAAAAACCTTGTTTTTTCTCTAGGCGGATCTCATATTTCAGACAGAGAGCATCAGTCGCCTCATCCAACTGGGCTGGGTTTCACGTCGTAACTGGATCCGGCTATATGCTGTGGTGTGGGTGGTAATCAATGTGGTGAGTATTGCTCGAATTCAGGCATTTATCATTGGCGATTCTGACGATTGTTTTTGCTAGGCTGCTCAAATTGCTGTCGCCTTGCTCGGCATAACGTACAACATCAACGCTGCCGACAGGATGACTATTACAACACCAGGCATTGTCTCTATTTCCGATATGAGCGACATCCAAACCAACAGGGTCCTCTCTAACAAATCACAAACCGTCAGTGCTCAGCGATATACTGCAAACAGGTTCGTGTTGATCTCCAACCGCCCCGTCCCCAAGGGGGGAATATGCCGAGGCTGACCATTTGTAGTTATGGGTTTGTTGGTCTTGCTTATGGCCTTGGAGCGGCAGAAGGCGTCCCCCAGCCCGGCTCGCTATATACGACAGACAGTGCTTTATTCTTTTGCTTGGACACTAGTTCTCCGGGCTGCACCTATTACTTTTACGAATCAACGCCCGATGACCTCCCATACTACATGACAGTCGCTACCAATCGTTCTGTGTCAACGAATTCGACTTGCGAAAGCTGGAAAGTTCTGGAGGGAGGAGATGGATCAAAATCGACCATCACCATCGACGACGGGAAAAAGACTCAAATTGCGATACCGGCGATCAACGGCCCCGGGCAGACGACGTTTATGGTGAACCCGGACGTTGACTCAGGGCCATCATGGAGTCGGGTTGCGGCTTTCGAGGCATCCATAGACGATGGTTGGTACTACGTTTGCAATGTCACCGTCGGGCCAGTCCTAAACGCCGTGCTCAATGAACATAAACTTGGACAAAACATCACGTCCCTGGCCGCCGCTGCGATTGCACTTCAGGGCTATGGCGCAACCAATACCGGTGTTACCAACAACAGCACGAAGCAGATCCAATTCCAGAGTTACCCTGTCGAGTCCATATATGGAGGTGCTCAGTACGGCAACGTAAGCTCGATGGCAGAACTGATGTCGGTATTTTGCGTCAGTGTCATAACTGCCACGTCGCAAGTCAACACGAATATTGATATCATGGGCCAAGTCCCTCTCAAAGGCATAGAGCTGGATATCGAGAGCTGGAACTATGTGCATATGATCATGGGCCTAACGGTGGGCTTGCAGCTCCTGTTCGCTGTCATTTCGGCCATCGTGGCGAATAGGGTGACGGTCAGGGATCACAGCTATCTGGCTATGGCCGCTATCTTGCGTCCAGCGGTGCAAGACTTGAGTAATGGCGGGACCATGACGAGTGGGAAGCAGATTTTGGCGCAACTTGGACCGAGTGTGAGGTTCAGTTATGTCCCAGCAACTAATGGTGTTTATTATGTCAAGATCCGTGAACGGAGCACATACGTGGAGGGTCAGGAGGTTCAGGAGGTTCAAGATGGTCATGAGAGTCAGGATTCATGAACAAGACATGTACAAGGAGAATCGATTAATTAATGTGTTTTCATTTTAAAGACAGTTACAAGGACAGATGCCCGTCGAACAGGATACAGGTACTAATCATACGTGTACAGAGAAGCGTTCGTGCCTCGAACATAGATCGCCATTCTCTCACCTCCACGAGGATCAACCACCGGAGCGTCGGTAATCACTCCACCGATCGACTGCCAGTCATTCCACGCAGACCCATTCCATTCTTTTATATAGGTAGAATTGTTAGTCCCCTGTACTGCGAGCGAGATCTTATTGCCACCCCAAGCGACAGCTGACGGACGAGACATGACAACTCCCCCAAGGCTGGTCCATCCTGTCGCTGAGGGCACCCAGGCAGTGCCATTCCACGACTTTTGATGAACGGCATTGTTGGTCCCCTGGGCGAAGAGGTCTAATCGGTTAGGTCCTTTCGATACCGGCGTGATATCGTCCATGACTGTCCCGCCGAGGCTTTGCCAGCCCGTGACCGAGGGCTGCCAGACCGATCCGTTCCACGTCTTTTGGTAGACACCATTATTTGTACCTCGGACAAATATGTCGATGCGGTTAGGGCCCCAGCACACTGCCTTGGGAGATCCCAGGATCGTGCCACCTAGGTTCTCCCATCCCGTGAGGCTGGGCTGCCAGGAGTTGCCGTTCCAGGCTTTGTGGTAGACAGCGTTGTTCATGCCGCGCACAAAGAGATCGAGACGGTTTGCACCCCAGGATGCGGCGCAGATGTCACCAATGATCCCTCCTCCGAGACTCTCCCATCCGCTCCAGGTGGTGCCGTTCCACCACTTGTGCCAACAGGCGTTGTCAGTGCCGAGACCGAAGAGATCAATGCGATTATCACTCCAGGAAACGGCGGTGATGTTTCCGTAGATAGTCCCACCTAGATTCTCGTATGCGGTCTCGCCAGGACCCCAGGTTGTGCCACCGCCATTCTGCCATTTGTGATAGACGGCGTTGTTTGTGCCCCTGACGAACACATCGGTTCGGCCTGGTGCCCAAGAGACAACTGCGGGCAGGCCGTAGAACAGCCCACCGAGATGACGCCACGATGGATAGAGGTTGCGGATTCCATTGCGGTCATCCTGGGTCAAGACCCTCTTAGTGAAGTTGGACGACACGGAGGGATACATGACCGCCCCGGGAACATTGCTATGAGCGAGACCAAGTATATGGCCAAATTCATGGAGGCCAACAGTCTCGACGTCGAAAGAACTGGCCACGGCACCGTCAACCCAAGTGTGCTCCGTGTCATCGTAGTGGACTGGGAGCGGGAGGTTGTTCACAATGACGGAGTAGCCCGGTGGGAAGTCTGCGTGAGCCAGGACACCACCCACCATGGAATGATCAGGGTCGTTGGCAGGGCGGAATTCAACGAAGACTTCGGGATTCTGATTTGTTGCGACTTCTGTGAAAGTCAAGCCAACCCCAGCGTCGGTCCAGGTCCTTAGAGCACGCCTGATTGCCGCTTTGCAGACATCAGCACTGAGGTGCGACGACATGGTTCCGAAGCAGTATCGGATGTTGCGATCCTTCCACGGACCGACAGTTGCGAAGTCAACAGAGTTGAGCCGGTCTGGAAAACCACAGCGCTCATCTGTCATAGCAGCCCTTGTGACGGGTCCAAAGATGCCGTCAACCTCGACCTGAAAGAAATCTTGAAAGGCTTTGAGGGCTGTGACAGTCTCCTCCCCGACCTTGTCGGTGGAAACCACGTCAAGGGGCATGTAACCATAATGCTTAAGGTAGTTGTGAACCTCAGTTACATCGCATTTGTCTCCGACGCAGAAAGTCGGAACGGACTTGATCTTGGATCGATCAACGGGGACTTTGATTGCCTCCTTGGGTGGGGGGTAGCCTCCCTTGAGGTCTGAAGCCATGGCGTGTTCGTTGCTCTGGGGTGTCAATAGAAGATTTTGATAAGAATTTAGAAGCTTACTGTTGAAATGAAAGAATCGTCTTGCTGGACGAGTGGCCATATTTATATCCATTCCCGTATTGTTGGAGGTGCTTGGAGGTACGAACATTACAGTTGCATCACATGGGAATCCAACCACCAGGGACAGGATCAGTCACAGGTTCGTTAAGTTGTGTGGTGGTATTCAATAAATCGAAGCCTAGAACAATCCAGGATTATGTTATTACTAGGTGGTTGAGCCTCCATCAAGCCTCATCAGAGATGTGCTTATCCAGCTCAGATGCCACCGTCTCACTCAAGTTGATGTAGGTGATCGGTCATGAAGCTATTCGCCAATTATGTTGAGTAAAACAGCCAAGATTTCCGCTTCCTAGCGGACACATCGTCTAGGAGTTCTGAGGGATGCTGATATAACCCATCAGAACCTGCTTACGAGCTGGTCATTCGTTAAACCGACCCTAGCATCACCATAGGGCTGAGCGGCAGTCACACCCGCACAGCCTCGCAATTTTAAACAAAGTAGAGGGGCTGCCTAGATCCGAAAGATTTTATGGGATATCTGTTGCCAATCACTGTTAAAGGTCTAGACCTTGGCTCGCGGCTGACGAGCGCCTCCTCCGGTAGCTAGGAGGCAGCCCCATCAGCTGCACCACGCCACAAGCTGAGTGCCGTGAAGAAGAGTATTGATAGCTTCGATCAATATCACATTTGGCTTGTGTTTATTGAATCTTGGCCAAAGGACTATCGTTGCCAAAATTGAATTGTGGCAGGACTTTGATCACACGCTTGCGGTTACAAGCCACTTATATTGACGGCGCCCAGCCATCTATACAAAAAATGGCAAGTATTCCCTGGTTTCCTTGATCAATAGCCCTTCAGCCACATCCGTACGCTTGATAACCCTATTTTATGCATGTTCCGAAACATATTGACAGCCCGCCTTTGCTTTCTCCTGGTTTTGGGGTGTCTAGCCGAACAGTACCACCGTACAAAGGACAGAGAACAATAATACATCCTGTAGCTGATTGTGATGAATCAGATAAGCCTTTTGATGGAAAGGTGTATTCGGCACCCGCTGGTGTTCTTGTGACTCAAACCAGCTGCCTGCGACGATGAACTAAACATTCATTGCGTGAAGAAGTTCAAGCCAACAAGGCATTTGAGGCCATAGTTCGTTGTGACTTGGTCATTGACATGAAGGCCAGTGGACACAAGCTGGCGTAGCGTTCGGTTGGCATATCGAGAGTCGCATTTTTTGTCCCCTGATTTAAGATATGAGTCGCGTGTCCATCAAACATGCAGATGAGCAAGGTGGTGAGGTGGAGGGAACATGTGTGTGGGAGTGTCATCCAACATTGAAAGATAATGATTGGGACGACCCAGAGGCTTCTTGGTTAGTTGAGCATCAAAGGGTCGGGGTTGATACTAAAGGCGTTCTCGGAAGATGCTTGATGCCTCGTTATTGATGCATGTTAATCAGAGCCAGGGCGAGTTTCTGGGTTGTGTTCTTGGTGGATTGCTTCCAAGATTTCCGGCGTATAGCTGCGACTTCGAGTGTTTTAGTAGTCAATGTTGCTGTCCGAGATGGCGTAGCTAGGGCAAGGCTGATTTATCTCCTGATGGGTAATCGGCGTCGAAAGAATGTACAGAGACTGAGTTTACTCACGATATCACTGTCTAGTCATTTTTTGGCGTTTTACGGCTCTTCCAACGCAGCCTTGTTCAACACATAGAGTGCCAGTGATTCGGCCTCCTATTTGTCAAGATAGTATCCACCATATCTTTATGGTCAGGATTGATCATATAAAAATTCCCAATATACGATTATCGCACTCCTGTGCACCTACTACCATTAATAGATCACCGTCCTACGGCCCCTCTTTCTTTGCTCTAAATAGCCTCTATCAACAGAGTCCGTTAAGTATGACTGTTCCGCTCCACAGCTAGGTCTGACAGCTGGGCTAATAAAATCCGACACCGGCGATGAAGACCGCAAAGTCACGTCATCCCACTTCGGTAAGATTTATAATAAACATAGAAACTCCGTACTTGATAGATATAGGATGTCCCTTGATAGTTCGAATTTGTCATCATATCAGTAGTGAGCTTGTGGCGGAAGTCTATGAGGCAGACTTGACGTCACAAACCGCAGTCACCCTATAGTTGTTAGCATCGCTAATTATTTGAGTGCATGAATTTTGAAACATCTGCATTTCAACCACTAGTTCTCTACTGCATCTTAAGCTTTCATACTCGAACGTGCCAAACACCATGGCTACTGAAGAAGGACGACCCCCCTACCCGCCTTTCACTGCCGAAACGGCCAGGATTAAGGTGAAAGCTGCCCAAAACGCTTGGAACACAAAGTTAGTACCCCGCGCATAGAACCTTGACGGACTGTTAACGGGTATCCAGGAATCCTGAAGCTGTCAAGATGGCATATACTCCAGATTCCATCTGGCGCAACCGTGACCAATTTCTACAGGGTCGAGATGCCATCAAGGCGTTCCTTACGGAGAAATGGTCCAAAGAGAATGGCTACAGATTGCGAAAGGAGCTATTTGCGTTTACCGAGAACAAGATTGCTGTCCAATTTTGGTATGAGTGGCATGACGAATCGGGACAGTGGTGGCGAACGTACGGGCTTGAAGATTGGACATTTGCAGATAATGGCTTGATGAGAAAGCGCCAGATGAGCGGGAACGATGTGAAGATTTCTGATGAGGAGAGGTGGTTCAAGGATGGAGTTGATGTGAATGAAGTAGAAATCTCAGAGAAACACTGGTAGCTTGCTAAAGATGGATGGACGGAGATAAGCTAAGCGGGTATACCGTTATATAGAGAAAAAATTACGTATCAAGATGAATCCACGGAGATGTTACTGAGATTTGTCCCTTTTCCTCTACTGATTGAAGTACGAATCGGGCGATAGAGCCGACAGAAACGTTGCCATCTGACGGCCGACCCTGAAAAGTGATTCAGGGAGGGGGTGAAGAGGCTCCGAGTTGAAGTACACGTATTTATAAGCAACCTATTCATCTACCCTGGGTGGTATTGGGCGTAGATCACTCGGGCCGACCTACCTTTTTTTTGCCGATTGGATTACTTCGGGTGAGTGATTAGTAGTAGTCGTTGGGCCCTATCTTCAGACTACTACCTACTTATCTTTAGAGTAGTATTAGAAAGCATTTTGAACTGAACCTAGCGCTGACTGACCAGTTAAGCGATTTCTGCCCGTTGCAAGTTTCCCTGCGTCGAATGGCATTGAAGGATTGACTCATCAGGTGCTCTAGTAATTTCTTAAAGCGAAGGAATCTTTGTCGCTGCCTCTGGGTCTAATATTCTACTGGCCCATTACTAAATGCCCTTATCCTATGTCTCATGCAAAGTCTGGAACTGCCAAATCTGGGGTAGCACAACGGAATAGCACAACGGAATAGCACAACGGAAGATTAGCATAACGGAAGATTAGCATAACAGAATATTAGCATAACGGAATACATATGTGTGGAATACAGACGGTATATGTGTCCGAGGATATGAGCTAATTTTACTGTTTTTGCAGGGATAACTGGAAAGAAATACTCCGTATATTTGCGGGGGAAGAAAGGTCGAACCGGTACTCCGTACTCCGTAGGTATTGCTGGTAATATTTTCCCTGTCTCTATTTTTCGTAGGAGATTGAAGCTAGAACTAAGAAGTTGCACACTTGATAGAGTCGGATTCAGAGGATTTACGTATAAATTGTTGTAATGCCTCTCGTCTTGTATCATGCGGGATTGTCAAGCAACACGGCGTTACTCGTATTTCCTTATTCTTGTCTTATTAAACACCGTTCCTCAGCCGCAGTAGCAAGATGGCGTGATAACATTGACATGATTCTATCATGCGCCAAGCCTAGCTCAACATCCATGGCAATGGCGTTCGTCTAGGAAATCCCGCGACCGAAGCAGTACTCCGTACGGAGTAGACGAGATGATAGATGCCAGATGACAGATGAAAAGGGCGTGATGAGGAGCAAACTGCATTATTACGGACAGGGGATGGCGGCATGGGACCACTAGTAGATCGTGGCACTCGGAAGCAAAAGGTACCAAAGGAATCTTATCTACCTGACGAAATGAGCAAGCCACATATCTCCACCAAGGTCAAATGATGTGGTCACAGTAGTTGTGTAGTATCGCGTCTGCTTGGCCGCATGTTGTTTGATGACTGATCTGCATCCCGTTGCATGCGCCCATATTTGCTACAAAGCAAGACGAGAGAGAAGAAGGAGAAAAAGATGGGCCCGGCTATGGAGGAAGAAGAACCTTGTTGTTTCTTCTTATGCTTCGTTTACAACAGCTTCGTTCGTGCTGGTAATGCGGCAGGTAGAACAGCAAGGGCAAGCATAAAGCCGGTTGACTGACTGATTAACTACCTATGCTTTGACACCGCATGGCGTATATTACTCAGTTGAATGTATGTACGGAGTACTCGTAATTCTTGTCATACATCAACTCATTTCGCCCACGGACACATGCATTATCGCCAGACAGGATTTAGTTTAGGCCTCCGGAGGACAGACCGAATATGGAGGCCTGCCAAGTCGAGTCAATGTGCGGAGCCGCCCGAAAGTCCCACGGCCTCATAATGATATCTTCTGTTTATGTTACACCGGTTCTATTATAGGCTGTGTCACCATCTTTCTCAATGGTTGATACAACCCCGAAGCCAACAGTGGCTCGGTCCTCGACTCACCGAGGCACCTTTGTGTCCCGTCTCCGTTCCACGAATAACAATACGGACGGATGATAGCAAGAAGATCCTGGTTGTCGCTATCCGGGGCAAACACTATGGGAAGCTGTAGCACATGCCATCCAAGTCCAATTAAACCTTCCAGAATATTATACGGAGTGCCTACGACTAATATTAAGTTATGCCCGCTCTACGGATTATTAGACACAGCATGAAAAAGACCAGAGAACAAAACCACAGAAGATGGCGGCATTGCCCGGCATTGCCCGGCCTCACCGATCCCCCACCAGCTATGTGATTACAAACGCTGCTGAATCCTGAAGAGGCCATGCCCCCGATCGATCTCCGACGGTCAGATAGCCCAAAATGGTAGGTCAACGCACTGAAGTCAACAGCGTAGTGGCAATTAAGATCTTATGCCGTCTGTTACTTTCTTAGTGCGGCGCATGCTCCACCAGTGCCGAAGATGGCTTGGAGATAATCCCTGCAATGTCTCGTGTGCCTACTTGGCGGCGCTCTCAGGAAACCCAACCAGACCTGCCCAGCTACCTAAGACGGGTGCAAAAAGCTATCAGGCCCGAAGGCTAGAAGCCCCTGAGACTCGGCTCCGTGATCCGCCCTCAACGGACAGCGTCCTGCATGACCGTATGGAGTACTCTATATGGAGTAGGAGGAGCACCGCTTCCGCAGGCTGTGTGTTGCATCGCTGGGCGTCTGTTACCTTTGGTTGAGCCGTTACTTTCAGAGGCCATATCCGGTAGCTGCAGCCTTGAGCTCGAGCTTGTGAGGTATAATATCTCCCGGATCCCCAACGCCGAGGGTCCGCTGGAAAAAGAAGGGATTATCAGCATCAGTGCTTTGATCTTCTGGGGACTGGCACACCTGTCATTCACTCCTTTCATAGTCATTCGTTCTTTATCTTGTTTGGTCGTGTCCCCTGAGTGAGGGAAGCCGATACGACGATGGTGCGCTCAACATTGATGGCGTCGCTGCTTGCGGCCGCGTCGACTGTCGTGGCCCAACAGACGGACACTCCCACCCCGTCGGTTCTTCGCGGTGCCTACATAATCGAGTTCGAGGATGGCCATGTTAGTTCGATTGGATCTTTTTGTGAAGGTATCGTGGCCGTCGCTAACTAGAAACCTCGCAGGATACCTCGAAAGTCTATGATCAGATCAGCACCGAGGGCACAAAGCGTGTAGAGCTCAACTCCGAACTCTTTAAGGGTGTCTCGGTTCAGTTCCATGACATCGAGAATGCCGAAACCACAGCCACAAAGATCGCTAATCTGGCAGCGGTCAAGAACATGTGGCCGGTCACTCTGTACGCCGCGCCGAAGCCCAGAGTTGAATGGATCGCCAGCCCTGGAATCAACGTCGATGCCGCCATTGTGTCCAGAAACACGAATAACGCCAACGAGGATACCTACTCCCCCCATGTTATGACCCAGGTCAACAAACTCCGAGCGGAGGGCATCACTGGAAAGGGCGTCAAGGTTGCCATCGTTGACTCTGGTGTAAGTGGAAGCATCATGTCCTCCAAGAATGTCACGACTCACGCTCGTTAGATCGATTACAAGCACCCTGCTCTTGGTGGGTGCTTCGGAAAGGGCTGCTTGGTCTCCTTCGGTACCGATCTCGTTGGAGATGACTACAACGGCAGAAACGCCCCTCGACCTGACAACGACCCAATGGATTGCGGTGGCCACGGCACCCATGTCGCTGGTATTGTTGCCGCCCAGCCGAACGAGTACGGATTCACTGGTACCGCCCCCGATGTCAGCCTCGGCGCCTACCGAGTCTTTGGCTGCGGTGGCTCGTCCGGTGACGATATCATCTCCGCCGCCTTTCTCAAGGCCTATCAGGATGGCGCCGACATCATCACTGCTTCTCTCGGTGGTCCCTCTGGCTGGCCTGGTACTGCCCAGGCCGCCGTTATTTCTCGCATCGTCGCTGCTGGTGTCCCTTGCACAGTTGCCGCTGGTAATGAGGGTGATCATGGCATCTTTTACGCCAGCGCGCCCGCCGACGGTAAGGGCGTCACAGCCATTGCCTCTTTCGATAACACCGACACACCCACTCTCCTTTCCACCTCCTCATACTCAATCGATGGCGCTGAGAGCCAGAAGTTTGGCTATACCATTGGCAAGCCCGACGCCTGGAATGGCATCAAGCTCCCCATCTGGGCCGCCACATTCGACAGCACCACTCCAAACGATGCCTGCAACCCCTTCCCTACCAACACGCCTGATCTGAGTGGCTATATTGTCCTGATTCGCCGTGGCACCTGTACTTTCGTTCAGAAAGGCCAGAACGCCGCCGCCAAGGGAGCCAAGTACATCATGGTCTATAACAACGTCGGCGGTGCCCTCTCCATCGACATTTCCACTGTCCCTGAGATCAAGGCTGCTGGCATGGTCGAGAAGGAGACTGGTGAGGCTTGGATTGCTGCTCTCAAGGCCGGAAAGAAGGTTGCCCTCACTATGACCGTTGATAAGACCGCCCCCAAGCTGCTCAGAACTATCAAGAATACCGTAACTGGCGGCGCTCTGAGCACGTACACCACCTGGGGACCGACCTGGGATCTTGATGTCAAGCCTCCGTTCGGTGCGCCAGGTGGTAATATCCTGTCCACTTACCCTCGCGCTCTCGGTGGCTATGCTACCCTCTCTGGCACTTCGATGGCCACTCCCCTTGCCGCCGGTGTTGTCGCCCTAATTGCCCAGGTTCGCAAGACTTTTAACCCGCGCCTCATTGAGAACCTCTTGTCAGCTACCGCTCAGACGCAGCTCTTCAACGATGGCACCAGGTTCTACAACTTCCTTGCCCCCGTTGCCCAGCAGGGTGGTGGTCTTATCCAGGCCTACGACGCCGCCTATGCCACCACTATCCTCTCGCGCTCTAGCCTGCCTTTTGGCGATGACGACCACATCGTCAAGGTCTTGAACTTCACCATCAGTAATACCGCCAACAAGGAGATCACCTACCACCTCTCCCACATTCCCACCAACACCGTCTACACCCTTCCCGATGACGGCAGCATCTACCCCGAGCCCTTCCCTAACGATGTTGAGGAAGCCCACGCCGAGCTCAAGCTTAGTGAGGACAAGGTAACCCTGGGTGCCGGCCAGTCTGCCACCATCGAGGTCCTCCCTACTCCCCCTACTGGTGTTAATGCCAAGCGCCTAGCCGTTTGGTCCGGCTTCATCGCCATCAACGGTACCGACGGAAGCTCTCTGTCTATCCCCTACCAGGGCCTTGCAGGCTCTCTTCACAGTCAGACCATCCTAGGCCCGAAGGATTCCTGGATCAGCAATTCCACTGACACTGAGTTCAACCCCATCGCCGGCAACACCACCTGGACTCTGCCTTCTCCGGGCACCGCTACGGGTGCTGACATTCTGCCTGCGCTGGTTTTCAACACAGCTCTAGGATCGCCTCTCGTCCGTGCCGATATTGTTCCCTTGACCACCTGCCCACCCAACTCGACCACCGAGTTCTTTGGCACCAAGACCATCGGCCAGCCCCAGGGATTCCCTGCTCAGTTCCAGCCCCGTGGTAAGAATCCGACTGTTTGGGACGGCACGCTCAGCGATGGCAGCTTTGCTCCTGCGGGCAAGTACAAGATCGTGTTCCGTGCGCTCAAGATCTTTGGTGATGAGAAGAAGAAGGAGGACTGGGACGTTAGCGAGACGGCGGCGTTGCGCATCAGCTACAAGAAGGCGTAAAGGAAAGTTAGAAAGGGAATAGAAGAAGATATGAAGGCATTGATATGAAAGAGCGATGGCTAGACTATGACATCCGTACTGTAGCGTACGTGTACAATATAATGAATGAACCTGGAAGCATCGATATTATCAAGACTCGCAAGTACAAAGTCCCTGATCATGTGCCAGGTCCCGTGAGGCTGTCTTCTGGGAAGATACGAGTACATACCAAGATCACACCAATCGTCACGTGAGATCGCGGCCGTCTCAGACAGCACCAGCTTCGGCCAACAGACGGCGCGAAATGAAGAGCGATCAACGCAGCCGAACCAAACCAAACCATCCAATCAGAGCCGCGCGTCGCCGCCCACGGCAGCAGGCAGCAGGATTCCTTCGATCCATTTGTGCTGTCTGGGTTCCGTATCCCCACTGTCTCCGCCCTGGGCTTTGCGGGGAGCCAACCGCCAGCCTAAGGAGAGGCCAAGGACGAGTCGATAAGAGCACATGGTTTGGTTGGCATGTTGACCTGCAGGCCCTGTTGCTTCATTTCACAAGATAGGCACCGAGATTAATCTTGATAGGCTGCCAGCCAGGTTCGGACGACGTCGTTATTTTATTCTTCTGTGGAGGAGGCGGCGGCGCTTAGGCAGCTTACTTGGACTAGCAGGCAATCGTTCTCTCTCAAAGACTTCCTTTTTCTCTCTCTTCTGGCTCTCCCAGCGCGCATCGAGGATCCTGCATATGCTTGGGTCGTTACGAAGTAGATTGGCAGCTTGTGCTTCGCCTGTCGTCAATCTCAGCGAACTCCCTTGACTGCGATGCGTCAGCCTTGAGCGTTACGAATCATCGGCAGCATCGGTTGGCTGGGAAGCTGTTGAACATTGTTGTCCCTCTCAATCTCATCCAGATACGGCCCTTGCTATCGACTCAGACCCACTGAACTGATACGTTCGTCAATCTACATACGTGATAAGTGGGTGCGGAAAGAGAGCGACCAGGATCTCTTCAGGCAACAGCAAATCATATATCTATTGCCTAGTACTTTGTATTTCTATCGCCGGGAAGGACGGCATCGGCTCTTCCATCCGCACATCGTCAATCATGGACTCCATCCTGCCCATGGGCGGCTTTCAGCTGCCCTTCCAGCGTCGCCTAAGCCGTCTATACAACGACACAAAGAAGTCCAGCGACTTCGTCAAGGAGCCTGTACAAAATGAAGACGACCCTGAAATCAAGGCGCTCTATCGCAAGCTGCGCATTCAGAAGGACCGTTTTATCAGCTGGGGACTAGAGTGGTCAGACCCCAACCAGTCAGCCGAAATTGACGAGTCCCTGTCCAAAGCTGGTCTGAGTGAAGTTGTTGGGAGTATCATGTCAACCATCAAAGACATCCTGGCGGAGGCAGAACCTCTATGGCTGAGCTCCAAGCGTGTCGTCGAGGGGACACGGCCATCACCAGACCGAAAGGCGTCTTTGGTTAAGTGGGACAAGGGGCGCTTTGAAGACTTAGTTCGCGATCTCACTGCTTCCATCGATACCCTCTACGACCTGTCACGAACCCGTGCATCGAGCGCTACTACTAACCGTTTACCCAAGACGACATTCAAGACCGATGGCGACTTTCGGCCTTTTGAGTCCACACGCATGCAGACACCTCAGCAGATCGATCCCAACATTCTCACTCACCTACAGCCTTCCCAGGGAGATGGATGGACAGTTGTCTCGCCGTCCCTTAGAGAAGTCGTCTATATGAGCAAAACTGCCTACTCCGAGCTCACTCATGGCACAAGTCGCCAACCTTGGGCCCCCTTGCTCCTGGAGTACGCAAACTTTGATCCCATATATTCTACTACTGGTATCATGCCGCCCATGGCCCGTTTTGAAAAGCTTTCCTCTGGCCTTCAGCAAGACTCTCAAAGAGCTCCTAGTACATGGAATGGTCTACCTCGTCTGCTTGGCTACTTCGAAGATCTCGAGAACTCAAGGCTCGGTCTTATCTACTGCTTCCCACCTAACTTCAGTGCTCTCTCGTCCGAAAGCTTGGCTCAGAATCCTCAGTACAGCCTTCCCACGCTTAGCGACCTTCTCACGCATTCGGAATCAGAACCCCCTCTGGAAGCCAAGTTTCGATTTGCATACAATCTAACTAACACTATCTTCGACATGCACGCCCGAGGCATCATGCATGGTGGCCTCCTTGATTCAAATATATCCTTTTGCCATAGTACAGTAACACAGCCAGGCGTCGGAAAGGGTCATGTCGATGTCCGCCGTCCACTGATATCATCCTTTGACCTGTTTCCTGAGGATTCCGCAAGTCCCAACTCCGCGATTTGGCGGCATCCTCTGGATCCACGATCGCTCCCGACATCGCCACTATCGAATTCAACTGATGAGCGAGTACTAGAGCTCTATTCACTTGCGATGAGCCTTCTATCTATTGGTCTGTGGACAAAACTTGATACACTCGTCCCCAGCACTGGCCCTCCGTCCATCCCTGAATCTGTGCTCGACCTACTAGCCGTGAGGTGCGGAACGCTCTATATGAAAGCAGTCCAGACATGCTGGAAGGCTGTTAGCGATGAGCTTTCTGGTCGAGCCAGTGGTGAACCCCTACTCTCAGATGTGCAGACGCGGGTAACCAGGTTTCTAGAAGCGTGCTGCATTCTAGATGGCGTAAGTGGACTGGAGGAAAGATTAGGTCAGGAGCTACATGTCACCGAAAACACTTCGTTCCCTACCCCTGAGGCATCGAAAGACTCAAAGGGCAAGAAATCGCCATCCGTGCCCTTGAGCGATACGAAAAAGTCCACATTGCAGTCTGTGCCCACCCCCACGAAGGAACAGCAAAGCGTGGAACAACAGGGTAAAGCGGCCTTTTCCAATACTGAGCAGAGAGAGTATGCTTCTAATTCGTTAATAGATCCTGATAGTAAAGAGATAGCCAAGTCCGAGGCCAAGATGAGACTATATCCTCACGTGCCACTCCCACCAGACATCGTGGAGAAGTGGAATTCGATACTCATGCCACAGATCAACATGGCTCTGCGTTCGTTTTACCGCAAGCACCCAGAATCAGTCGAGATATCTCTCGAATCAGTTGGACCGACGCCTCACCAAACCCGGCCTACAGTCCTGGTGGTCTGCAACTCAGTTAGTAAAGTTCGTGCCATTTTGAAGAAACGACTTGGAGAATTATTTGATGAAACCACTGGATTTGGTCTTAAAGTTTGCAGGGGCAGTGTCATTCGGTCGAGGAGACAAGCAAAGTCCGTTATGAGATCAATGGCACGAGGAGGCAGATCTGGAGCGGCCCAAAAGTCTTCCGGTAGCGAAGATGACTATGTGGAGGCTGTGAATCCTGAACATCAGGAAAAGCCAGGCAACGGCGCCAGCATTGGTGCTTGGATCGGGGATCGTCATCTGCCACCTGTCAGTTTTGGTGGGCTTGTCTTGGTTGACGACAAGCCGTATGGAATGACAGTGCACCACATGCTTGATGATCCAGATCGCGATTTTGGGCTGCCCGACACAACGCGAAGTAGCGCCATTCCGGGGTACGAGTGGTTTGACGAGCCTGAAATGGGAACCTTCAGTGACGATGACTATTCCTACGAACTTGACGACACCGAATCTGAGCCATACTCTGAGACGGACATAACGAGCGATTATGATTATGATGATGACGATGACGATGAGGAGGATGACGAATACAGTGAGCCTGGTGATATCCCCGGCATCGAGCCTGGATGTGGTGAGGGCTATATCGTCACACAACCTGCTCTGGACGATGTAGAGGAAGGTTTTTACCCTTGTGCCGAAACAGAAGACGAAGATCACCTCGATACTTTCAGCCTGGGTGAGGTTTATGCGTCCAGTGGTATTCGCCGTAAGCAGGCCAATGGCTTGGTTCACGAGGTTGACTGGGCTCTTTTCGAATTCGCTGATGGACGTCTACCGGATAACAACACGATTCCCCGAGTATCAGATAATAGTAGGCGTCGACGCTCACATGCACAGGGTCGCAATAATGATGGAAACCAAACAATATTACGGCCAACGACAGTGGCACCCTGGTCCGCCCTTCCGGGTATGGAAGTCCAATGTGCTGCCCGAACAAGTGGACTGCAGACCGGGCAGATTCTTCCCGCCTTGACCAGCGTCAAGATTTACGGACGGACATCACCAAGCCATACCTATCAGATAGCCAGCACACCACCATCACCGGGTGAGCGGGATTCTTCCATTCCTCTAGGTATTCCTGGTGATAGTGGTGCCTGGATTGTTGATCGGCGGCATGGACAGCTTTGCGGTCATGTATTGGCGTGGAGTCAACGTAAGCGTGTGGCTTATATCTGCTCCATGGATGTTCTCGTTCTCGACATTGCACAGACATTGGAAGCGACGGAGGTCAGGCTTCCAGGAGGCGAGCCAATAGTGATGTTGGGAAACCCCGAGGAATGCAAGCACGCTCAACAGGAGCCACAACACACGGTGGAAGAGGATCATGATGACGATGACACACCACCGACTCTTGTGGAGCAAGTGGTGAGCAGCGCTTCTAAAGGTATCACAAGCCATCACGGCTCATCCACTTCGTTGAGACTTGAGGTCCCAAGCGAGCTGCAGGGAATCACAAGGACATTGGGTAATGTGAGTATTAGCCATCGAAGGATCGACGTCAATGGGTGATATGGATTCAGAAAAGTTGGTTGATTTGTGGAGTAATATGCGCTTGTTGAAGGTGTCTACTTTTGGGCCTGTTTTGCGGTTTGCTGAGACTTGCAAATTTTGAATACCCCTGCTTATTGGATATTTTTCGTGCAGTACGAGTATTCTCTCCTGGTCTTGGTGCCGTGAGATTGATTACATGAAATCGTCCTCCCAATCCGCCGACCGGTCTTGGTTGCTTGACGATGCCATATTCTCCTCGGTGAAGAGGTCATCGTAAGCATGATCCTTTTGCCACTTCCTCTCCTTCCACTCCTGTGCCAGCCGCTGTTCCTCTTTTTTCTGGTGAACAAAAGTCAGTCTTATTCTAAAGAGGGAGCCTCTGTGACAATAGGCAGCGAGAAATGGGACTGTAGGCAACCAAGACAACGAAACAAATCAACGTACCTTTTGTAGCTGTGCTGCCTGGTCCTTCTGGCGGAGTTCTTTAAGTCTGTCGTCGCGCTCTTGCTTCAGATCGGGTTTCTTCTCCACCTTTGTCTTATTGAGGCGGTTGACGATGGGGTTCTCTCTTTGTGGCACGAGAATGCGCTTGACCTGTAATTTGGGGAAGGGAACTTGCAGTTAGACACACACAAAAAAGAACAAGGACGATCGTCAAGAGAGTGTTGGGGGACAAACTTTTCGTTGGTCGTGGAAACTGACTTGTCCGACGTCCATGCTCCCGTCCTTTTTGAGATTGGACCAAGGGGTGTAGATGACGGTGATGTTGTCCTTTTTGTTGCCTGGTATCGATGATTCGCTAGTTGATATGGAAACAAAATCTATGAACCAATGTGTTGGGGAGGGCGTCTTAGGACCGACCTTCTATTGAGTTTGCCTTGGTGAGTTGGGCGAGGTCCATGACCAGATCCTTGGGCAGGTCATCCCATGTTTGGCCCTCTTGCATGCGAAGGTAGATATGCGCGCTGGAAAGCTTGTCGACGTGAAACTAGAGGATCGTTACATGTATTGTTACTTTCACGATCCATCAATTCGGGGGTCGTGTCTCTTCGAGTTTGCATACCCTAGAAAAGGGTCAGTTTGAGATACAGAGAGAGGTAGAGAAGACGATGACGACGACGTACCAGACATCTTCTTCCCAGCCGTATTTGATGAGGTCCTCATCTAAAGAAGGCTAATATTCATCTCATTTTGACGAATAAAGGGGTGAAGCAACTGACTTACTCTCGAATTTGTCCTTGCCTACGTAGATGAAACCAGAAGGCTCGACGACGTTGGAGGTGAAATAATACACCATTTTGCTCTGCGTCCACAAGGACTAGAAGCCTGGTAAGAAGAATAAATAAGTGAATTGAGATGCTATGGCTCTGAAACGACCTGATGGACGGATTGATGCTGTGAGGTGAGTTTGAAAATCCTCCAAAATCGTCTTTTGGTGCATCAGGTTTGAGTGAGCCAGCGTGAGGAGTGAGGAGGGGTGCATGGGTACCTCCAAATGCACACGCACGTGACCATCCATCCATTTCTCTTCTCTCTCCTTATTCGGCATCTATCACGACCTCAACGCGAAACAATATACCACTAATCACATTTACTTGCATCTCATGATGTACTTATTTGAATGTGATGCCAATCACATACATACATCATACATACATACTCCGTATGTTTAATTTTCTTCTTTCACACTAGGGAGCCCTGCACCTGCACTGCCTGCAGGATCGGAAAGCGCCCCTAAAAAAAAGCAACAAGCCATCATCATATCATCACATAACTTTCCTTTTCATATCTTCAAGGCCTAGCCACTATTATGTATGTACTCGTATTAGTTTCTGCCCCCCTTTTCCTTCTTGTATGTCATCTTTTTCCTTTTTTTCTCTTTCCGTCCTTAACTCACTTAGCCGCTTCGGTAACCCAGCCGTGCGGTGCGGTACGGAATTGGGGGGAACAAGCGTGATCCATGTCTCTCCATTTCTTGTTCTTGTTGGGACTCGGGAACTGCCCAATCGGACTCGACATATGAAGTGAGACACATTCTCCCTTCTGAATGCATTTCTGAAATGTGGGCACTTTTGTGTGTGAGCTTATTATTGTCCGAATCGTCATGTCTTATGTGCAAGTCGAATACCTGTCGCAAGGCGGATGATTACATGCTCGCATGTTTCCCCAGTCTGTTCGAGCCACTCCGTACTTCGTATAGAGTAGCAATAATACTGGCATTCTCTATCATTTCGCATATCCCAAAATCCAGGCCTTCCAATGTCACATACGTACATATATGGCGTACTGTCCATACCGCGCACAATGTTCCCATAACCCATAACCCATAGTCCCAACGCCATAGATTCATTCTGCCCATCTGCTCTGAATTAAAAGCCAAAAATATTATGCTGCAAGGCCCCGTCCGTGTCCAACAGTAGGGCGGCCTGCCTATTGCTCGGACAGCATGATGCGTAGCTCGGGCCCGAACTAGCCGAGAAAAAGAGCGCTTCGGGCCGGGAACTGTGCATCGACACGATGCTTGCATTCCTCCCCAGTTTATTGCTTATTAGAGAGAAGGTATAGGAACTCCCGCGTTCCTGGCTCCACGCATCAGTGCCTGTTCTTGAGAAGCTGGACAAGGTCAAGTCAGCACACTCGAGATCCTCTCTTCTGGGGAGAAAGTCTGGTGATGGTAGTTCACTTACATGGTTCTTGGTGAGGAACATCACTGCTGGACACAGCGATAGTGTTTGCTTCAAGCTGCTCCATAAGGGTTGAGCCAGCAGTAGACATCTTATAGAGGTCCACGCGGAGGTGGTAGGAACCCGGTCTTGAGATGGAAAGATTGGGGAAGGCATACACCATTGTCGAAGACCCTGATGATTCGTCTAGTTGGAACCCAGATGCTGCTTTGGTCCCCTCGAGGCATCCATCCATGACGGAGCCTCCGTTGTTGAGAAGAACTGCTGTGGCGAAGTATTGAGCATCGGGTTCGATGTGAAGAGACTGTTGGGCGATGACGGGTGGATATAGTATTTGCGCTGTGCTTGCCTGAGAGGGCGGTTGAACGGCAATGCTTGCTGCGACCATGTTGGCGATCATTTGGTGATTTTGCGGACCGATGCCTAGAATTGTGGGATGAAGCTGAGAATCGTCCACCAGAAGCATCTGTATCACTTGGGTAGGCATGGTTGGACCCTGATATATAGCGTGGGAACAGCGTGGTATCTTGCTGAGTTCCGGGGGGGGGGGCCCTATTGTAGTTCTACAAGACAGCTCTTTCGGCTTCTGAGGACACCCTGGTGGCGTGAGTAAAACAATACAAATAGGCCCGGTGAGGGTTTCCCGTGAGATGGCGTTTATTTTCGTCAGTGGTTCGGAGATGTCTGAGCGTGTAAGTGTGAGCGAGATGAACCGTGGTGTGAACAAAGTCGGCGATGTGGAGTAGTGGGAGAGTGAGTCAAAGTCCCAAAATTGGAAGTGAAAACAGCAACCCCGGGGAACCTTTTTCTCTATTCCAGAAACAAGTGGAGAAAACAAGGGCTTGTGACTGGGTGCGGATACAAGGTGCAAGAGCCGATAGGCTTCACGGATCGGACGAGGCGTGCGACCAACCACTTTGGTGTCTTGAGGAAGAAGATAGATGGGAGTGAGAAGACGACAGTGAAAGGAAGGAAGAGAGAAAGAAAGAAAAAAAGAAAGAAAAAAAGAGACGGAATTGGACTAGAAGCCGGGAAATAACGTGGGCTTTCTTGTTGCCTCTCGTATGAGTTCTCTTTGTTTAGATGGCAACTCTCGCCTCTCTCCCCTTTCCTTTGTTCACGGTGAAGACATCGGCGGATAATGACCTAACCCAAATCAACAGTGCGGAACTAACACAGGATCCGAGGTCCTGGTCAACGGGAAATAGTACCAGGGCGAAGGAAAGACAGCCCGACGTCATTCTTCTTTTTTCTTCGATGATCAGTAATCTGTGAGTGTGTGTGTCTGAGACAACGATCTATACGGAGAATTCCCAGGGATCACAAAGTGAATAGCCACCGGAGTTCCCATGTCTCAGGTCTCTCTGTCTAGTACTACGAAATAGTGATGGGCTCATATACCTCCCGACTGCCAGCATTCCCGATGACACCATACATAATTTGACCAAGCTGCTAGTCAAAAACGAAAGAAAAAGAGCACATCTTCCCCCACATCTTCTCTCCCCGTGGCCTCCCTAGCTGGATGGGAGTAGTTTTCTCTGTGCTCTTGTTTCAGAGCTGGAAAAAGAAACAGCATCACGCCAAAATGGGGGAGGGGGGTGTGCACGAAAAGTAAAAAAGACAAGAGAAAAAAAGCGGGACAACAAGAGGGTAAGCGATCTGGGCGATTGGCCCCAGTCTTCCCAAGACCGTGGCCAAGGGTTCAAGCCACCCGTGCACTTTGCAGTTCCCAATCGGACTTGTCTGCGGATGAGCATTTGGAAGCGGGACCATCCATCAGTTACTCGTACGAGTAAATACTATCTAGTAGTATTATTGGTTGAACGAAATGACGCTGCTACTTAAGCGGCGCGGGTCACCAAAGATCCGGATATCCTTGTCAATCACGGACCTTGAGTCGGGATAATGGGATGTGGCCTCCCTCTTCATCTTTCTCTTCTTCTGGTTGGTTGTTTTTGACGTCAAACCGAAACTGCCAGCCAATGCTTATAAGGCTTTTGCGTCCCAGCCGACCGGATATGTTAGGTGATCTATCCGAAGGAGGTCCCAGAAAAGGGAATCCCTTCGACCGGTGAATGTATTTGTGTATTTGTATTCCCCATACTTGGGGACTTTGGGCCCTTCTAGACCTGTGAGCGTTCCGGTTCTTGGTGCTTGGCAAGGCGGGCACAGGTATGTATGAAATATGCCTTGCCTAGCCGATTCTTGCAACGGGAGAGGAGAAAGCAAGCCACGTCAGGGCAAAGGCAAGCCTCATTCTCCTCGCTTGTCAATAGCCCTGCGGTTTTCAGGTACGACCTGTCAAAAAATGTCTAAGCAGACCCACTGATGTGTCTGCAGGGCTGCTCGGGATCTAAGACGCTGTCACAAACTAGTCATAGTAGATCCGAATCCTGTGCCGTCTGCCAGGGGACAAAGACGAGACAAGACAAGTTCTTTCTTTGGTACCTGCGAACGAATGCTGCGCACCAACAACAACAATGTGACTATTGCATCCTCCTTGTAGGAAAACATCTTCATTGGGTGCCACTACCAGCCCAAACGTCTCTGGTGCCTGGCATTTCCCGGTACCCAATTAGCAGATGATGCAACATACGAAGCACGGGGACAAGTTGGAGGAGGCACAATAAATAGGTAGGATCAAAGTGAAGAACATACGTACCCATACTTGTTTGTTTGTTTGTTGGTTTGACTGATGTCAGAATACTAGCCCCTTGGAAAAGTGACGATGCCATCGGTTTACTCCGTAATACATACTTGGTAGCAAACCAGCTTGGGAGTTGGAACTTAAGCTTTGTACTCCGTAATGTTGCTCAGAGTTCGGTCAACGCCACCCCGGACCCGCGGGACACACCCTGGCAAGGCAAGGTGGGTTTTTGCTTTGTTGGATATGGACTCCGAAGATTATCGGATCGGATCGGGTAGTACTACCATGGCGACGGTGACAGGTCCGTTCCAGCACGTCCCAGCCAGGTACGAGGCACTGTATGTAGCACTTGACTCGAAGGTTTGGATAGATGTCGTGATGGGTGACTCTCCATCTCGGTGATAACATTGTTTCTGGGAATCCTAGTGATCGTTTCCGTCTAGCGTGAGTCGGAGAGTTCTAGGAGTACGGAGTAATACTTGCAGCAGCAGCAGCAGTAGTACTCCGTATCCATTTTCTTCCGTAGACTAACACATACTTCGTGCATACCTGTGGATGTGGAATTTGTTGGTGTGGGGATGACTCGGCTATCGGCGTCCCTTTTGTTACCCCTGGAAAACAAAAAGAGGCCTTTGCCGCTCGTACTGGTACAAGTGATAATATACCATAGGGTGAAATTGAGACACAGCAATCAAGCACCTTGCCGTGAAGAGGACGAGGACGAGGACTGTGGGCACACAACGTACGTAACCTGGCAGCAGTGTGTGACGACAGGATAAAATTTGAGCAGTGCCCCTATTAGCCAACACACCTCGATTCTGGTTGGTCTTGGCCTTTTCCACTTTGCGTGACGCGAGTCGTAGGCGATGATACATAGCATTGGACCGCTCAAGTTAGGTGCTGGTTTGGTCAGAGTCGACTGTCATTACCAAAGACGAGGACAAGTGAAGAGAAGAGGAGATGAGATGAGATTAGAGGAGAGACGTCCCATGACGTCGCAAAGATGCACCTCCGGGAAGAGCCCCGCTGTTGATATCGATATCAACATGCACCTCTCTGGTTCGCCTATCTTAGCGCCTGCAGAGCCTGAAGATGAGCCGCTGACAGCCGCCGTGGGGCACCGTTACGGCACCTCCAACAGCTGTTATTCGCTATCTCTCGCTGCAACGTCGCCATCGACCACTATCACGAGGTCTTTTTGGTTGTTGTCGCCCCCCCTCTTCCTCATCAGTGATGGTGCAACCGAGGCCACTAGCATCTCGCAGCGTCTTCTGTCCATATCGCTGCTGCTGCTCCTCCTTCAGGGCCTTCAGTGTGCTGAAGCCGTTGTCGTCATTGTTGGCGCGCACTGAACCCCGCGTTGGCGTTGTTCAACTCCCCCACCATCACCATAGCCGCAACCTCCCGCGACTCTTTACCAACACAACAGCCTTCAACTCTTCGCCCTCTCCCTCCCCATTGACCGACTTCAAAATGGTTGCTGAAGACTTCGAGGCCGTCCTCAAGGGCAAATATCCCGCCAAGTCGCACGCCAAGCGAGTCGTCGACCTTATCCGCAAAACGGTCCCCGATGCCAATGGCGTGCTCTATCTCGAAGGTCGCATGACAAAGCTCCTCGAGGACAATGACTCTCCAGAGCCGTTCCGGTACGTTGTGTCCCCCCGGGAGACGCCTTGGAGGATCTGCCCACTGACAGACCCGAACGACCATCAGCCAGCGCCGATACTTCTACTACCTCACCGGCTGCAACCTGGCCGACTGCTACTTCGCCTACGACATCCAGTCCTCCAAGTCCATTCTGTTCATCCCCCCAATCGACCCGCATGATGTCATCTGGTCCGGTCTGCCTGTGACCATTGACGATGCCCTGAGATTGTATGATGTGGATGAGGTGAAGCTCGCCACCGAGGTCAACGCTACGCTGGCCAATCTCGCAGGCGGCAATCCTAGCTCTACCATCTTTGCCATCAACGGCCAAGTATCGGACCACATTACTTTCATCGAGTATGAGAGAAAGGACTTCTCGGTGCTGAAGGAGGCCATCGAGGTCTCCCGTGTTGTCAAGGATGAGTTTGAAGTCGCCATGATCCGCAAGGCCAACCACGTTTCTAGCCTGGCGCACAAGGCCGTTGTTGAGAGGGCCAAGAAGGCTACCAACGAGATGGAGCTCGAGGCTGCATTCATGGAAAGGTGCGTTGCCAACGGCGCCAAGGAGATGGCATACCACCCAATCGTTGCCAGTGGCCGAGCTGCTGCGACGCTGCACTACGTCCCCAACGATGCGCCCCTGCAGGGGAAGCAGAATCTGCTGGTGGATGCAGGCGCCGAGTGGAACAACTACGCCGCCGACATTGTGAGTTGTCAATCGTAATACAGAGACGGTATTTTAGGACTAACTGAGGTCATAGACTAGGACCTTCCCGCTGAATGGCAAATTCACCAAAGAGTCGCGTGAGATTTACGACATCGTATACAAGATGCAAAAGGAGTGCATCGCTGTTATCAAAGCCGGCATGCACTGGGAGGATGCTCATGTCCTGGCCCACAAGATTGCTATCGATGGACTATTGTCACTCGGCATTCTTAAAGGCGATAAGGATGAGATCTTTGAGAACAGAATCAGCCAAGCCTTCTTCCCCCATGGCCTGGGACACTACCTTGGCATGGATACTCATGACACTGGTGGTAATCACAACCGCCAAGATCCGGACGTCATCTTCCGAAACCTCAGGCTACGAGGCGCAGTTCCCGCTGGTGGCGTGGTCACTGTCGAGCCAGGTGTAAGTAGCATCCCGGGTTTGATGAGTATGCAAGCTCAGTGTGGTTCTGACTGCGGACAGGTTTACTTTTGCAAGTTCATCATCGACCCTTATCTAGCCAACCCAGAGCAGAGCAAATATATTGACGCTGCTGTACTGGAAAAGTACTGGGATGTTGGTGGTGTCCGGTAAGTTTTCATCGCCTTTGAGCTTTGAGCGCAACACATGGGTGATGTAGTGACGACTAACATCTTCAACAACAGGATTGAGGACAACATTCTCGTTACTGAGACGGGTCATGAGAATTTGACGACGGCCATCAAAGAGCCAGCTGAGATTGAGGCTCTTATGGCTGCCAGCTGAGCACATCATTCTAGACAAATCAATAAAGAATACGTAAAAACAAGAAATGAGGATTTACGATGTACGAGTAGGGTGGGAAATTAAACATGTGCAAAATATGAACGCACGCGTGCCAATAACGGCCAGCAGCACGTGGAGGTTCTGAGATCTGCACTGTGCAAATTTGCCGCCAAGTCAATCCACGCCTCACAACTCAACCCCTGGTTCTCATTACTACTACGACATGACAACATGCGAATGAACATCACACTCAGATCACCTGAATACAAAGGCAATATGACGCTCTGTCCGCCGATCTCCCTGCTATAGCATCGCCATTACCATAATATACTATAGACTACCGAATAGCAGGGGACTCGGGAGGGTACCGAGATGGAAGCTCAGCATGATCTGGCCAGCGGACGTCTGAGACGACGTCCTTTGCCAATCCACCACCACAGCTACAATGACAATCACCAGATCGATGTCTCCAGCTCGAGCTTAGAGCCGCCATTGCCAGCACCCTCTCCCCGTCCACCCTATCTCCGGCCCAGCCGGTCTGCTACCAATCTCAGCAAAGCAAGTCATCACCCAGACCTGCGGCCAGACAGGCTCAGCCCCCGAGCCATAGACACCAGCAAATCACTTCTACCCGTTGGCTTTATTTCTGAGGATGTCCCTTCTCCGGCATCGTCTCTTGCTCCAGATCCGGACCATGCTCTCCGCCGTGCGAAGAGCTCTTCTGCCCTCTACAGCTCTGGCGAGGATCCAGCCCAGTCTGCTACGTCGCCTGCGCAGCAATCCTCCTCCTCTTCCTCGGCTTCCGTGTGGAAATCTGCTCTCGGTGAGGCACAGTACTTCGCTGGCGGACTCATCTCCCGACCTGCTGAATCGACCCGTCACTACTCCATCATCCGGCACTCTCACGCACTTATTTGGTACCGCGGCCCTTCAACATCCGTATCCATCACTATTCTATCAGACGACCCTTTGCCCGCTACCAGATCCATATGGCTCCAACAAAAGGGCTTCTCGGGCAACATGGGCATGACGCTCAAGGCATTGACTGGAACGACAAGCTCTTGGCTCGACGTCACTCCCGTGCGGCGTGCTGCACTGGAAAACATCCCGGAGGCAGATGAGCGAGGCATCCAGCGCGACTTGAAGCGCTTTGCAAAGAAAGCCTCAGGACGGCAGAAGAAGCACATGCCTAGAGAAACACACGTGGTGCGCATACCCGCTGCCGCAACGGATGGGTACTTCCGCCTTGTCCTCTGCACGGGCGAGCAGGGGAAGAAAGTCCTCTGTGGAAGTCCCGTGTTTAGAGTAGCAAGTACGTCCACGGACTCGGGGGTTGTGAGGGGTGCGAGTTTGAGTACGATGCCGTTGGAAGTTGGCGTCAAAGTAGCGAGTACGATAGGCCAGACGGTGGCCAAGAAGTATACTGGTGTTGCCGGGGCGGTGGTGCAAAGTAGGGCGACCAAGTTTGCTAAGCATGCGGCTGTGAAGAAGGTTGGACATGTGGCCAACCAGGGGTACCAAGCTTATCAGACCACTGGATTGAGTGATACTGTGAAGGAGAGCTGGAGGAGGAACAAGGACGGGAGATATGACCCCCTGGTTGCAGGAACAATGATGGATGCACCGGTGAGTGTCATCGGGTCGGATGCCGGTCCGGAGCCGCCGTTCCCAATCAAGTTTGATGGCAAAGTCGTGATGGGAACGGGCAAGTCAGCAGCCGAGATGGGAATACCGACGGCGAATCTAAGTGGCGTGTCCGAGACGATCAAGGTGCGAATGGGCGGCGTCTTTGCAGCGTGGGCATGCGTGCAGCCAACCAAGAATGCTGGGCAGGATGACATATCTCCGGATTGGCATGAAGCCATCGTTACCATTGCGCCTCTGCGGAACGCTCCTCCAACAGTGGCAATGAAGAATAGCGTCATTTTACACATGATCCACGATTTTGAAGACGTCCAATTCTTCGAAGCAAGAGTCAAAGTCCTGCTTATGGGGTACTTACACCCTGCCGCAAGTCCCTCCACAGAGTCCGAAGAGCTGGTGGAGCAACACACCCAGGACGTCATGACAACGCTGGCCAGCTTGGCGCGAGAAGCATGGGCGCCGCATGGCACTGTGGATAAGATTAGGAGCCTGAAGAGCGAGAGGAGCTTCTCGGAGAGGTTGGATGAGGCTACGGGCAAGGTGCAGCAGCAGGTGGACCGGATCCCCCTGCACTGGGCTGGAGTGAGGTCAGAGTCGAGAACGATGCAGGATAAGGTGTATGGGAACGGAGGGTTGTGGATGCAGAGGTGAAGAGCTTTGCATCTGGATCTAGAAGCACTTGACACTCTTGAATAAGAAAGTAGAATAACGTAGCTCATAATAGAGGTAATCATGTAATAACACGTTTGGTTTCACCATTGCGCCATGCTCATAGGGATTGAACGAACATTTTGACTCCCTGACAGCACCATCATCACCAACTCTCCATGTCCATCGACATGTACGGTAAATCGATCGGTAGGGGAAGTATAGCTCAATAGGTTACGTGCCCTCGGACTGCATTGATATGACCGGGTATTTCGGGGAATCACTGGCATCGCTAGACATCACTTGTATTTCTAGAAATCACTCAGATAACGGGCAATTACTCCAAATAATTAGTCTATTATTAAGAACAGTATAAATAAGAAGGCATATCAAGGTCTCAAGGCTTGGCCGGTCTTTCCTATGCACCTACCCAACCTCCTAACCTCAGCCTTATAAAGCGGTCCAATTCAGTGGATCCGTCCTCCTGTACGCTCGTCCCGTCCATATGGTCCATATCACGTAGTAGGCTATCGATATATTCGCCTGCAGCTGAAAGATGTAGGATATGAGCAATAGCGTTGTGAAGTGCAAGCAGCCGAGGCGAAGGCGGATCAATGGTTCTGTTTTCCGAGAGGTAAAGTGTCCGTGTGATAGGGAATCTTACCTCCCGCACAGCGCCGGGTTCCAGGTATGAGCCAATGCGGCATGTGTGTGGGCCTTGGTCTGGGGCGGGTTCAAAATATATGTTGAAGCCTCCAAAGAATGAATGAATTAGGGAGGTAAGGGTCATGGCATTGCGTGGCCGGTCAATGTTAGTCCCTTGAAGAAGGTGAACAACACCGCTGTCAAACATGTTCAGTATGGCAAGAGCCGCTGCTTTGGAAGAGTTCTAGGCACGTTAACCAGATGATGTCGATTCGTGGGCTAGAGGAAGGCTTAAGATACATACCAGTTCGGAATCAGCGTTGGCTTTCACCAAGGCATGGGGCAAAATATGGGCAACTTCCAGCAGGTCAGGTGGATTTGGGTCCTCGATGAGGAGATTTCCATCATCATCTCGAGCGTTCCTGACACCGTCCCTTTTATATCGGACTTGTGCCTCTGACGCATCGAATTTTCGAGATATCACACATCGACGACGGTCACGGATAAGGCAGGCTCCCCGAAGATCCGACATTCGATCAGGCGTTCCGACGAAGCCTGGCGATGCTCCCCCCTGTGAGCTCTGGATAGCTGAGTGATAAGCCGGAGTGGGTTGTGGGGTCTTTTTGGTGGAAGCCTTCACTGGAGAGACAATATTAGTATGAAGCTTGAACCGAAAAAGTGAATATGATCCGAGTGTGCAATCTTGGTCTTACGTGGCAAGAAGAAATTCTCGAATAGATATTCCGCAAAGCCAAGGAATGGCGACGAGAGGTCTTCAAAGTTCAGGTCGTCCTCCCCATCCATAGAGAGAGCCATCGCCTTGAAGAAAGCCCTTAAGAAGTTGTCTTGGGATTCCTCTGAGCGTGCATACTCGTAAGTATACCGTATGAGTCGCGGACGGTTATACGGGGCATCGTTGCTGTTGTCAGATTCGTCAAAGTGCTCTACGATAAGGTAGAATCTGCTCTTGGCCTGAGAACGTAACTCCGTTGCCAAAGGAGGCTCGTGAGAGAAATCCATGATGCCTTCTAGGGATGACTGGTGGCGATGGAGAGGGGACGAAGGGACTTTTCCGTCGGTCTTGGAAGAATGATACATGACGGATGAAAAAGCAGAAATAAAGAAATAAAGGTCAGTGCGGCAATCTATTCTTGGGGAGGTAGTCTGCTTGTGTGGTGAATCTAGGTGGTTTAAGATCTGAAAATGGGGTGAGTGAGACTGATTATTAGGGAGTACGGAGTACGGAGAATGATGGGAAAAGTAGAGCTAAGACATAATAGGCACTACTTGTGAAGAAATCATGGATATTATTAGATATGGAAGAAACCCTTAGAAGTAGATATCTAAGAAACTGGTATTTTGCAGATATCCGAGGATTTCACCTATCTATATTCAAGAAATTTGAGATATTTAGAAGACTATAAATAATTAAGAAAATCTTCAAGCATCAATGCAGTTCATCACTACCAATTCACGACATCGGCAAAACCACAGCTTATGACGGCATTTCCAACACCACCTGCTGAGTAATTCGCCAATTCTCATCGGCTAGTACGAAGTACTATTCCCAACTCTCTCCTCTAAGCTTCTCATCAACTCCATACAAACCACCATACAAATCACAGGAATCTTTCTTCCCCCTTCCACGCTCGCTCAATCTCTCTCTCCTCACCAACAATGATCTGCCAATCTTGCCGCGCCGCCTTGCGCACCCAGCGTCTCTCCTCCCTCCGCCTCCTCAGCCTTGCGCGCACCTCTCGTCCTCTATCCACCACCACCATCTCCATCGCAAACCGAACAACCTCCCACTCTCTCCTCCTCCAGCCTTTCCGCTCACAGCGCCTCTTCTCCTCCTCCAATTCCCCCTCAGAAGCCGAAGCCGAAGCCGAAACACCACACATGAGCCCCGCCGAAGCCTCCATCGCCGCGCTCCTCACTTCCAAACTCCAGCCCACGCAACTCCTCGTGCAAGACATCTCCGGCGGCTGCGGCAGCATGTACGCCATCGACATCACGTCCCCTGCCTTCAGGGGCCAGACCATCTTGAAGCAGCAGCGGTTGGTCAATGCTGCGTTGGGGGATTTGGTGAAGGAGTGGCATGGGGTACAGATTCGGACCAAGGTGCCGCCTGAGGAGGCTTGAGGTTTCAATTGGGAGCATAGAGGGGTGGGAATGGGCTACAGCGGACGGTTAGTGGGGATAAGTGGGTTGGTGCGTTGGATGAAGATGATGTGTTGGAAGATATTCTCCATTCTACAATGACGACGACCCATGAACATGTACGATAGAATACGATATGATAGGATTTCGGTGGCATGAGCCAATGCGCTCAGTGTAAAAAGACATGATACTACTCACTTAAGAAATGGACGTCAATTATCAACAATGTGTCATCAATACGAATCAAATGCCTAATTTGATGCATCATCATATCTCATCTTCAACATAAAGTAAATAAAAAGACATAAAATGCGTACATGTAAATATCTATAATGACATCTCCTCCAGTAAACCGTACAGATCCGCTTTCTAGCTTAAACAAATACAATGCCCCCCATCATCATTAACATCTTTTTCATTCCTTCAGATACTTCAGAATCGAGTCTCGTTCCTCCACGGGCATGACCCTCAACACGTCTCGGATACCCTTCCATCCAGCCTTCTCATTACCGCGAACTACGTCCGCAAGCTCACCAGCCAGTTTTTCCGCTTTGAGAGCCTCCACCTTCTCGCCAATCGACTTCCTCTCGTTCTCATACCATTCAGCGACTGACTTGTCATTGTTGTTCCAGCCCACAATGCCGGACCAGCTCTCAAGCAGATGCAGGTTCCTGGCCCGCACCTCGTTGGCATGGGTTGTGTTCTGCTGGGGTGAGGGCAGAAGGCTGCTTGCCATGCGCTTGAGGATGTACTCCTCGTTGAGACGTCTGCGAAGACGCCAGTAGAAGAATCGGCGAGCATTGATCCAGTCCAGGGAGTCGCGGATGGTACCCTTGGCCTTCATGCGACCAGCCCGGTCGTGCAGATCAGCGAACTGCACCGCAATCTGCGCGTAGACAGGCAGCAGTTGCTTCTCCCGGATAAGCACCTTCTTCTTGATCTCGTCGGCCACCTCCTTGTCGAGGCTCTTGTCCTCCAGTTGCTTCTTCAGGTTGGCGTAGGTAGGATCCAGACGGGCCATGGTCTCCAACTGCTTCTCCTTGCGGTACTTGATACCGATGATACCCTCGGGTTCGAGGACACCACCTCGGGCCTCCGTATCGGCGTACATCTCCATAGCAGTGGGGTTAATGGTCGGGTCAACGACGACCCAGGAGCCACCACGGAGCTCACCAAAGGGAGGAATGTAGACAAAGATGGGCTGCTCATACTTGACAAGGGCATCAACGATGAAGGAACCGTACTTGAGGACCTCATTGTACATATCTCGCTGACCACCAGAGAAACCACGCCAGTTGGCCAGAATCATCAGAGGAAGCTGCTCGCCATTGTTGAAGTCATTGATGGCCTGAGCCGTCTTAAAAGCAGAGTTGGGGTACCAGACACCACCAGCCTCGTTGCTGACTTGCTCAATAGAGTCAGGGTTGGCTGGGTCGGCAGGAGTGACGTTCTCGACGGTGCGAGTTTCCACAGCGATGACACCCATGGGAATACCGCCGAGACGTGCGCGGCCGACCACGACGGTTCGGGCCCAACCACCCAGAGTCTCAACGAAAGAATCCTTATCGAAGAGGCCGCTCTGGAAGCTACCGTCATCGTCCTGCCTGCCAGAAATCATCCACCGGACATCATACGGCTGCTTCTGGGGCGGGCAGTATGTAATATCACGATCCCAGCCATCAACGCTTGGGCTAACTGGCACAGGGCCGTTGCGCTTCTCCGGCACGAACGACATCCACTCAACAATTCTTGAGACACCTTCAAAGTCGTCGTTGGCAGTCATGTGCGAAACACCGTTGCGGTACATGATCTGGGTACCACCAAGCTGAAGGTTGGAGGTATAGACCTCCCGACCAAGCAGGTTGTTCAATGCAGGGGCACCAGTCAGAATAATAGGCTGACCTTCAATCTGGACAGCACGCTGGCCGAGACGGACAAGGTAGGCACCAATACCTATTCAAAGTTAGCTCAAAAACTCAAATCTGGACTGAAAATTATTTAAAAGACTTACCAACTGATCGGCAGGTCACCAAAGTCACCGTGAAGATGTCGTTGTAGGCTCGGCTAGTTGCACCGGCAATGAGACCAGATCCCCTCAGACATTCAACACCAAGACCGTCCTCTTGTCCGATAATGGTGACAATCTTGTGTCGCTTTTCACCATCCTCAACAACCTCTTCAGTGATGACATCACCCTTGAAACGCTCCTTGGTCTTCTCATCCAAATACAAGTAGTGGAAGCCACTCTCGTGTTTGCTGGGGTCTTTCCAAGCAGCCTTGAAATGTGGCATCAGCTCGTCCGCCAGACCCAGACGAGCTCCTGAGTTGGCAGACAGGTAGATGCGAGGGATACCCAGCTTGCGAGCCTGCTCCGTGCATTTGTGGAAGAAGTTGTCTTCCTTGGGGCCAAAGGATCCAATTTTGTAAGTGATATCGTTAGCAACGACAATGAATCGACGTCCCATAGGGTACTCGGGAGTTCGGGCCTTGAAGATCCAACCGACCATACCACAGGTGTTAGTGCCGGGCTCACGGTTGACCTCATCAAGGTTGTCCTTGTCATCGAGAACAAGCTCGGTGAAAGACACACATTCCCCGACCTTGGGCTGCTGAGACGCCAGGGCAGGCTGCTGCTTGACAGCCTTGGCCCAGCTGTTCTGGATGGCCTGGCGGAACAACTCGGGGAAATCGTAGACATACTGAGTGCCCATAAGATGAGCCTTGTATCGCTTAGGCTGGAGCCAGTTCTTGGTGGCATAAGGGGTTGAGACAGAGAGAAGGTGCATGGGGCCCTTTTCCTTGGTACCACCAATGCTGTGGAAGACCCAGTCTCCCTTCTCCGACTTGCGCTCCGCATACAGGTCAACATCCACAACGTAACCGGAGGTGTTGGTGATGGTGACACGAAGAGGATACGGGATGCCGGTCGTAGGATCCGTGCAGACAATGCGGATCTCGACCTGGGCCACACGCAAGCGCCAAGCGCGAGCGCCGAAGCGGTCCAAGAAGCCCTGCAGACTCTCCTCGACCGTGGCAGGGTCAAGCTGGAACACAGGAGTGAAGTTCATGAAGATGTGGTTGAGATCGGAGCTGTTGTTGCCAATAATCTCGAGAGCGTCGAAAATGTCATTGATGACACGATCAGCTTCTGAGATGAGGTACTCAGCAGTGGGAATTTCGTCACGAAGACGGCCAGGTCGGATAACAGCGCGCGTGAAGTAGCGCTTGTCGGTGTCAACTGCCTTTCCAATAGCCTCGTACACGTGAATGTTCTTGTTCTCCGTGAAGACGGGCTTGATGCGGAAGTTGGCAAGACGGGCAAGCTCAAGCTGGAAGGCCAACGCAGGCTCAATGTGACGAATGCTATCATCCTCCACGTACTCAGGGCCACGGAAGGTGTAGTAGCCAGGATAAGAAGCGTCGCTGCGACCACAGATGAAAGTCAAACGTCGAACACCGCGGGCAAAAAGATCGGTCTTGAACTGCTGCACAATAGGGAGGATGCGTGAGAGCGTTTCCTGGTCATCCTTGCTCTCACAATCCCGCACTGCCACGTTTAGGACAGCGGAGAGCTCTTCCGTCTCCTTCTGAAGCTCTTTCTTGGGGGCGGGCTTTCGCTTGCCACTCAGGTCGGCGATCAAGCCACTAGCGTTGTTCTGTCTCTTCTGCTTATTGTGGAAAGCCAATGTCTCCAGCGCCTTCTGCAAGAGGTCGTCGGCCTCATCGATGTACTTGCAAGGGATAATGACACCCTTGCGAGTTGGCTCCTCATCCCACTTGCTGGTGAGGTATGACATGTCGCTAATCGAGTGGATTCGCTTGAAATTAAGCTCCGAGCCGCTAGGGGTTCCAGGGGTCGATGGAGCAGCAGACTGGGCGGGAATGCCAAACTCCGTTTGGCCAATCTTGCGCAGCTGGAAGTCCCACGATATGAAGAGTGGTGAGTCGAGCTCATCATTGTGATACTCAATCTGCTTAAGAGTATAAGCACGATAAGCCCGACGGACATACACCTCAAGAGAAGCAAGGGCAACCCAAGGATCCTCATGGGCGAAGAAGAGTGTCAGGACATCGACAACAGTGTACTTGGAGTCGACAACCTCCTTGATTACATCAAGGTTGGGCTCACGGTGATCCCATCCGCTCTCACCGTAGCGTGACTCAATCACAGACGACCTCAGGATGTGCTCCATCTGAGACTTACGCTCCTCCAAAGACGGAAGGGAGCATTGGATCATGATCTCTCGGGCCTTCAGGGAGACCTTTGAGGTAGCACGAGAGGACAATTCAGTCAACTTGCGGAGTGAGTCGCGCAGGTGCTTGCCGACATTGCCGACATGCGCCTTGTTGGGTCGGTACTCCTCGAGGACAGCAAGTACCAACGAGTTCTTGGCACCGACACGGCTGTGAGAGAGGGCAATCTGAACAACCTTTGGCATGCTGTCCTTGTTCTGATCACGAAGCTTCAAGATGACGGCGTCTTCCTGAGCACGGTTCTGGAAGAGCTTCTCAACTTCAAAGTAGGTCTCGAGCAGCTCATTAATGACATTAAGCTCACGAACTTTCTGTCCATCAGCGTAAATATCAAGGATCTGCGTGAGAGGCTCAAGTGTGGTTTTCAGGATGTCAGCATCGCCAGCGGCGACATTGTCCTCGAGGAACTTGGAGAACGCCTTGCTGAGGGCCTTGGCGGGGAAGTCAGTGTGGCGACCCTTGGCTCGCTCAACAATCTGAGTGAATTGGCTGTCCAGCTTCTGAGGCATGCGAGCATGCAGAGCAGCGAATTGAGCATTCCATTCGCTGTAAGGCAACTCAGGATCCCGAAGAACCTCAACGAGTGCCTTCAGGCTATCAGCCATGATGACGGAATTGTCATAGCCCATCAGGATGTTGTTCAGGATGTTGTGGTGCACAGCGAAGCGCTGAGCTGGCTTGGAGCCAACCACAACTGGCGCACCGTAGGCAGGCAGCTGGCCAACAAAGGCTTGAGCCTGCTTGACTCGGCTTGGGTCATCCAGGGCGAGAATACCAAGAATATCGCCAGCCTCGAGGGTGGCACCAGGCTGCTTGATGAGCTGCACGATACCATCTTCCTGAGCCACCAAAGGCATGTACATCTTCATGACCTCGACTTCAGCGAAAGTCTGGCCAGCCTTGATGTGGGAACCATTCTCAACGGTATACTTGACGAGCTTACCGGGACTTGGGGTTCGGAGCTGAGTGGGGTCGTTCTCTTGCTCAAGCAGACAAGTCTTGCTGTCGACTGAGAGACGAGTGGCGCCAACTTCCTCCTTCCAGTAGACATTGTGGCTGTGTCCGTCGAGAAGAATCAAGAGACCGCCATCGCTGAGGGCACGAACGCCCACTGAGCACTTGGAACCATTGATGAAAAGGTGGTAAGTGTCAGAGCTAGCTCGGGTGGCAGTGAACTTGTAGCGGAAGCCCTCATAGATGAAGTCAATGGTGAAAACAGTCTTGAGAATCTCCTTGGAGGGAACTTGACCCTTCTCCAGGCCAGACCGGTACTCGGCAATGCACGCCTCACTCGCAATATGGGCCTTGGTGGTAGCACCACACACAACCGCGAGCATGGTATCAGGACGCTCAGCCGTGAGTCGCTTGGAGATCAGCTCATCTAGCCATCCAGTAGAGATGGTGTTGTCTTCGAAGGCCTCTGTTTCGAGCAGCTTGATCAGGTACTCGACAGTTGTCCTGAAGTCACCACGAATGCTCAATTCCTTTAAGGCAATGACCATGTGTTTTCGCGACGATTGACGGTTCTCACCATAGGCGAAAATGTGACCAAACTGACTGTCGGAGAAACTGTGGATTCCACCCTGCGTACCGACGGAGAAGTAACCCCAGACGTTGGAGCTACTCCTGAAGTTCAGCTCGTGCATAACACCGTTGGAGGGCTTGAAGCCCTCACCAGGGTCTTCAGATGTGATTCTGCAGGCAGTGCAGTGGCCCTTGGGTTGGGGTCGGCGCTGGGACTTGGCAGTGCCCTCGAGCTTGAAGTCGAAATCGATTTCACTGGAAGTGCGAGGGTCCACGCCGTATAGCAATCTGATGTCGCGGATTCTGTGAAGAGGAATACCCATGGCGATCTGGAGCTGAGCTGCGGGCAGGTTGACACCCGTAACCATTTCTGTTGTAGGGTGCTCGACCTGAAGACGAGGGTTCAGCTCGAGGAAGTAGAACTTGTCATCCGCATGCGAGTACAGGTACTCGACAGTACCGGCTGAAACGTATCCGACAAGCTCACCAAGACGGACAGCGGCCTCCTCCATGGCCTTGAAAGTATCAGCTTTGGCGATTGTGACAGGGGCCTCCTCAATAATCTTCTGGTGTCGTCGCTGAACGGAGCAGTCACGGCCAAAGAGAGAGATGTTGTTGCCGTACTGGTCAGCAAGCAATTGGACCTCCAAATGTCTAGCGTTTCCAGCCAGCTTCATGATGAAGATGGGGGAGCCTGGAATCTCGCTCGCGGCAGCCTTGTACAGAGCCTCGAATTCCTCCTCATTGTCGACTTTTCGGATACCCTTGCCACCACCACCTTCAGAGGCCTTGACCATGACAGGGAAGCCAATCTCCTTGGCTTTCTCCAAGCCCTGTTGCCATGATGTCACGCAACCCTTCGCATAGATGTCATCGGCAACGGTCACAATGCCCTTGTCATCGATTTTGACCTCCTTAACACCAGTTCCAGACCAAGGAATGCAGGGGACGTTGGCGTGCTGTGCGACGATTGTGGAGGAGATCTTGTCGCCTAGCGATCGCATAGCCGATCCAGGGGGTCCAATGAAGACGATCTTCTTGGGAGATGCGGCTAGTGATTCGGGCAGTTTAGGGTTCTCGGAGGCATGGCCCCTGGTTCATTACTGTCAGCTGACGGTTCATTGTCCCAAATTTTCATTTTGCGGAAACCAAAGCACTCACCATCCTGCCCAGACGGCATGTACGTCCATTCGCTCGGCAATATCCACAATGAGCTCGACATTGGCGTAGTTGTGGTTATTCGTTCCGCCGGGAACTTCGACGTAGTGATCGGCCATTCGAATGTAGTCGGCGTTCGCCTGCAAATCCTCCGGGGTGGCCATGACCGTGAAGTGGATGGCCCTCTCGTCACCGAACGTCTCGTACGCCCATTTTCGAACTGATCGAATCTCCTTGACGGCGGCGATACCGTTGTTGGCGATCAGGACCTAATGAGTCGGATTGCTCGTTAGTACTTGCAATTTGCGGGCTGTGGCTGTCTGGAGCGGGATCTTGAGTGCTCACATTTGTAATGACAGTGTGGCCATCATGCTCGGCCACAAAGTCCTTGACCTTGCTGGCTGGCGCGTTTGCCAGGTGGTTGCCCCCTATGAAGTGGTCTGCGATCTTGTGCTTCTCGGCATAGCTGACCTTGCCGTTGACAGGCACTATCCGGCCATTGCTCGGAGCGGCACTCGTTGTGTCCGTCATGGCGGCTGCTGTGTAGATTTCTGTGCGAGAGAGAAGAGGAGAGGAGGAAATCTGCTCGTGAGTCGCCTCAAAAAGGGTTCAAATCGTCATGAACCCTTCCAAGCAGACTCGTATTAGAATTACTCCCGGCTTGTTGGATCCGCCAGGACGTTGTTGTAAGTAATAAGGAGGGGGAGAAGATCACAGCAAAAAGGAGACTGAGGCCGCGTGAGGAATTGCGTCGTCGCCTCGTCGAAGAATCAATCGCAAAGAGTTCGGAGAAGGATTCAGAGGAAAATTGGAGAGGGTCGGTAGAATGGAATGTCGGGGTGGAGAGCTTTCGCAGCGAATAGCGTGCAGAAAGGACGTGGCCTCGATCTGTTGGGGTCAGCGATCAAGACCAAGCGGAAAATTATGGAGCGAGTGGGATGGGCGTCAGGTCTGTGTGTCACTGGGGGGCCGCTGTAGGCAGTCGCTATAGCGGGGGAATCCGCTGTAACATGTACTAATTGCCATCCACCATAGGTAGACTGGACACATCAAAGAGATGGTAGTAGTATTGATGTGTACTTTCAACCCATTGAGAATGGCCAGGCAGTTGTGCGACGAACCATGGGAAAGGGATGCCCGAGTAGAGGGAAAGGCGCAACTTACAATATGCTCGGCAGTTCAAGACGGATGCCTCGATATCAATCTAATGGGGGAGGCGAGAGGAGGACGAGGGATGAGGGATGAGGGGGGAGGGGGGAGAAGACCGAGGAGAGAGAATAGTTTCAAGGAGGAAGAGAAGGAGGAAGTCGAAAAGGAGACTGGAGACAGAGAGGGAGAGAGAGGGTGATATTTGAAGCTGCAACAACACTGGGATCAATATAATATACTACTATGAAGTAGTACTACTACGAGTACAACTACATGGTAGTGGGGAGCTTCTACGATAATCCCAGAACAGACACGGCTTTTGCGCAACCCGAGGATAGACAGTCTGCAGGGGTGGTGTACGAATTAGTGCACAATCCAAGACAGATCCCTCCGTCTCCTTCAACAAACAATAAATATTTTTGCTGGGTGTGAAGCAGCATTTTTGATGGGAGTGGGTGATGTCACTGGCATCTCTGTGTTACATGAACTTCATTTGCCATACAAATCAGCTGCCTTTCCGCCTCCCGACGGATGCAGTCCCCTGCTGCGGGCGGGGACAAGCCAGAATGCAACCTTGGGACCCTTTGGGCCTTGATATGCCGCCCAGCCAACAGCCTGCAGCCTGCAGCGTTATGTTCCGTGTGAAGTACATATCAACAATTATTACTTTGTACTTCGTAGATACCTACCTAGTAGTACTCCGTACACAAGCACCAAGGAGAAGAGTCCATGAACTGCCGGACTGTCGCAGTCCGCGGCACACCGAAGGGAGCCCTTTCATTTAATGATTTAATTTATCATCTGAGGCTTCCAAAGGTTTCCATGCACCGTTCCCGAGCTGACATGCATACGAGTAGGAAATTGGCGAACTCGTTCGGGTAATGGTTGATGTTCACGAATAACAGGCCTGCTAACAAAATGACCTGGCCCCCACAAGTGCATTTAGTATTACTCCATAGGATGTACTCCGTATTAGTAGTAGTATCCATGCGCCTACGATAAGTTTTAGCCAGCCAGCATCACCATCGCCGAAAAACGCCGTGAGCTACGTGTATTTCGGAGCCCGACAAGCAGAGTCACAAAACAAAGTTCCTGTACTCCGTAGATAGCAAAAACAAGCTGCAACAATCATACCTACCTAGCTAAGGTAGGTACACAACAAAAACCCAAAAGCACACGTTCACCATTCACCACCTGTATTAACCCAATTCATGCCCAACTCCCAAATCTCTTCATTCTCCATTCCACTACTACTAGCATCCATTTTTTCCCTCCCATTCGCCCCCAATCAATCCATCTCTATTATTCCCCCCCCC